>JAUJYN010000053.1:137176-412466 GCA_030737835.1 Acorus gramineus | reverse complement strand
GATTCGTTGGCCACAAGAGCCACCACCCTTGGAGGCCGATGGGTCATGCCAGCAGTCCTTCAGCGACCCTCCTTCGAACCGGTTCTCACCATCCATACGATCGAGAGGGAGACCCCATGTTGGATGGACCCGAACGAGGCTTATATACGTAACGGTGAACTACCTGCAAACCAGGTCGAAGCCCAAAAAGTGCGATACCGGTCCGCCAACTACGCCATCATAGAAGGCGTGCCCTATCGACGCAACACTGACGGCCCCTTCCTGAGGTGTCTCAGTGCGACCGAAGTCAAACCATTAATGGAGGAGATACACGAAGGGTCATGCGGTGATCACTTGAGCGGACGGTCCCTCATCCATCGCATCCTGACCCAGGGGTACTACTGGCCGACGTTGAGAAAAGACGCCATCGAGTTCGCCCGAAATTGCAAAAAATGCTAGAAATTTACCCCGATGGTTCATCTCCTCGTGACAAAACTCCACACACTCACTACCCCCTGGCCATTCGCCCAATGGGGAATCGACATTGCAGGGCCGTTCCCAACCGCAACGGGAGGGAAGAAGTATGTGCTTCTAGCAACGAACTACTTCACTAAATGGGTAGAAGCTGAGGCCTACAAGACGGTCAAACACGCCGATGTTAGGAATTTCCTTTGGAAACAAATCATATGTAGGTTCGGCATCCCCAAGGCCATCGTTGCAAACAATTGGACTCAATTCGCAAATGCTCCGATTCATGATTTCTGCACCAAATATGGGATCCAACAACATTTCTCCTTGCGAGTGTACCCGCAGGGGAATGGGCAAGCCGAGGCGACCAACCACACCATTTTCACTATGCTCAAGAAGCGGCTTGACAAAAAGAAAGGGGCATGGATGGTACAACTCTCGGGCGTGCTGTGGGCCTATCGCACTTCTCGGAGAAATCCCACCGGAGGCTCGCCATTCGCCCTCGCATACGGGACCGAAGCAGTCATCCCCGCGAAGGTCGGGCTACCCACACTACGCACTTCTATTGCTCTCACTGAACAAAATAGCGAGTCCCTAGCCAATAATACTGTGCTTCTAGAAGAAGCAAGAGAGACCGCCTTGATACGCATCGCCGCCTATCAGCGCCGACAAGCTCAGCACTTCAACAAGAAGGTCCGGTCCCAATCGTTCACTCCCGGCGAATGGGTGCTCCGGTGAGTTATTGATAACACATGTGAACCCAACGTCGGGAAGCTCGGGGCCAACTGGGAAGGACCGTATGAAGTGGTCGAAGCCTATGATAAGGGGGCATACCGGCTATGCACTATCATCCCGAGAAAGGTACTCATACCGACCACTTGGAACACTATGAACTTAAGAAAGTTTTATGCATAGGGCCCTCGGTGGCCATTATGAATAAATGTAATAGACCTTGATTCCGTTACTCTATTAATAAATAAATGCCGCAATTCCGGCCAGTGGTTTTCAACATCCGTCAAAATATGATTCCATGCATGATAAACCAAATGGTGTGCGGTGGGATTAAGTCGAGTCAACTACGCCCCTATCCCACGGCTGAAATGGTCCGATCCTTATAGCCCCCTCGCCTGGCTACATCGCACGAGCGGCTCACGCCTGAGGCAGTCCAACCCATATAGCCGCCTCACCGGGCTACGTCGCACAAGTCGCTCATGCCCGAGGCGGTCCGATCCTTATAGCTGCCTCGCCTGGCTGCATCGCATGAGCGGCTCACGCCCGAGGCGGTTCGACCCCTATAGCCACATCGCCTGGCTACGTCGCACGAACGGCTCACTCCCGAGGCGGTCTAACCCTTATAGCCGCCTCGCCTGGCTACGTTGCATGAGCGGCTCACACCCGAGGCGGTCCAACCCTTATAACTGCCTCGCCTGGCTATGTCACACGAGCGGCTCATGCCCAAGGTGGCCCAACCCATATAGCCACTTTGTTCTGCGACCCCGCATCAACGGCTCACGACCAAGAGAGTCTGACCATATGGCCACCATATCCGATTACACAGCATAGTTGGCTCAAGCCTAGAGTGGTCTGAGGTGAGATGACGTGGTGCCAGCAATATAAGACCATTGCGCCTCATCCCTCGCATATCTGCCCAGAAGGCTCTCATGATCGACGTAGACCTGAGGCCACAAGGTTCAAGTAAGCCTCATCTCATCTACCAAACATTCAAACGAGCATTCCAAACATCGGCCAATGAAAGCGTAACAAGGCACGACGACAACCAGTGCAGTAAAATGAAAGTTTTATTGCGAAAGCTTGGTACATGCAAAAAAAAAAATTATTCAAGACGCCTCCACCTACCACCCGAACCGGCGGGTGCGAGGAGGTCTATAACGGCACCGCTGGGGGAGCTTCGAGTATACGTTCAGAGCAAAGCCCTCCTCCCGATCAATGACGTCCGGGGAATCCTCCTCAAGCTACCAACGGGCAGAAGCACAGCAGTGCACGCCTCCCTATAGGTGTGAGCCCGAGTCAGGCTGAGTCCAGCGTCAAGGTCATCCTCGAGGGCTCAAACTTCCCCTTTGAGCTCCACCACGCGCGTCTGCCACCGCGTAGCTGATCTATGGAGGGAGTCCCGTTCCGCGGACACCGAGGATAGCACCAAGGCAGCCTGGAGAGCCAACTCTTCCACCCTGGCCAGTGCTCCAGGGGATGGAACTTGGCCACCCACTGGGATAGGAGCAACATCGCCTTCTTCGCCACCCGACTTGGAGTCCTCGTCGTCGCTCCCAATGATGAGCCGACGCTTTCCTCGGCGGTCATCAATCTGAGGTTGCAGACCGCTTGCCCGACTGCTCTCCCCGCGGACAGGCGCGCTGCCGCTGGCGTCGCTGTCATTAGCGGGGGAGAAGAATCGACAAGCGCCCGCGAAGGCCATCAGTTCCCTCGCGTCCGGGACCGGCGTCTCCAACATGATCAGATCGAAGAAGGCCTGGTCCCACATCAGCGTCTTCACCGCCTCCTGAACGGTATCGTTTAGGAATCGAAGCCTCGATTACGGCATCCCAACAGTGCGGTCGAGGTGTCCTGCATAAACAGTGGCATGCTAAGTGAAACGGAAAGAGTTATAAGCAACGACGATAAAGGGACAAGTTATGGAGTTCGCTGAAAGAGGTCCGAATAGGGGGCACGCCGGCAATGGAACATTGCCAGGGCCCACCGATCACTGCGACCTCATCTTTCCACCCTCGGTCATGGTCTGGTATGCCCTGCATGAGGTACTTATCTCCCTGCATGAAAAAGTAGTACCACTGAGAGCTCCCCGGGCACTGAGCAATCGGTAGAAGAACATCACCTCACGAATCTTGAGCCCGTACCCCCGCACCTCGTTTAGATAGAGGGTGGCGGCCAAGACTCGGAATACGTTCGAATGGACCTGCATCGGCGCTAACCCGAAAAAAGAAAGGTCGGATGAAAGGGTGAAGTGGGAATTGGATGGTCGTCAAGTGGTAGACGGAGAAATACGCCTCCCTTGAGAGGAGGCCGGCCCCGTCACAAACCAACGGGCCGCCCTCCACCAGCTTCACCGTCACCCCCCGCGGCAGCGGAAGTCTCCTCTGCACCATGTCGACAGATGTGAAAACTGGAGAAAGTAAAAAATGAGAGATAGGAGTGCGACGAGGAAGACGACTATGTCCACTAGGGACGATTTATAGGCGGGAAATCCGTCCCTTCATCTTCACCACGCCGTTCTCTGAAACGAAACGACAAATGATGATGAAGCGGTAACCGAGGTTCCTCGTAGACCGCTCATTGCCCTTCTCAAAGCAGCATCCCGTAAGTTCAGTCGAACCGACGCCCCCACCTAGCGCTTCTCTCGAAGTGAAATGGGCCGCCGGATCAAAAGAGATGCGCGTCTGATCCAAGGTGTCACGCCCCAGGGCGGCTGTCCCCGAGACGTGGCAATATATATAATATCAGTAATCAGTACAAGAGTTCAACAATGACGCCAATAAAACATAACAAGGCTAACAAAGTAATGATAACTGATAGCTCACTGACAAGGAAGCATAAAACATCAGTATGTCTATAAACCAAAATATTATTACAGACTTGAATACACAATCACTGTCCTATGAGAGCCAAGTCTAGTCCAAATAAAATACAACCAGTGCAACACGCACGATTTATCAATACATAAATGACTCTAGGACTGCTGATAGCCTCGCACTCGCCAATTGCTAGATGGGACGCTTCCACGCACGCAAGACCACTCCACAGGGAAGCTCTAGCTCCATGCCCAACACCGTCCCTATGGAAGAAACAATCAGTTAGGGGTGAGCTACAAGCTCAATGAGTGGATGGAAACCAAACACCATCACAACAATTCAATACTAAAGCAATTTTCTTTCAAGGAAAAACATGGGTAGAAACCCAAAGGATAATAAGGTCACGCGACGGCGCGACCATACCTCGCCCTCGCCCTCACTCCCGGAGGGAGGCTCTTGGGACACTCGGGGAGGAACAACTGTTAACCATAACACATGGTGTTACTGGATAACGAGATACAACGATTCCATCCGCTACGAGGTAGAGATACACTACGATACCTCAAGCGTTAGGAGTAACATACCCAGAGTATACTCGATGTGTATAAGAGTCACATGACTACATGGCTTCAACTCACTCTCACCCTCACCCTCACCCCTAAGGGTGACACGGGACTGTTGGGAGAAATTCGTCTGCTCTACACCCTTCGTCATCTGGTAGCCCTCTCCCGGGTAGCCTCTATCTGGTATACTCCCATGATCAGTACATCTGCCGAACGCGTCGGTAGTACCTATAGGTGGGAGCCCTTTGTCAGGACAGCTTCAATGCCGGACAGCTTCGACACGGATCCGACGAAGGGGAGAATGACGCCACGCTCGCAATATCATTCGTTTAGCCCTCTCCCGAGTAGCCTCTACTTGGTATACTCCCATGAATAGTATATCTTGCCGCATGCATCGATAGTACCTACAGATGGGGGCCCTCTGTCAGGACAGCTACAACCCGGGGCACTTCAACACGGATGATATTGGGAGGAAACATTCCATGTTCGCAATGCAAACCCAATGGAAAAACAACTACTCTCGGTAATCACCTACCGATGCTATCGAATACACATGAACTCCCAGACAGATGCGTTGCTCGGACGCAGGGAGTTACCTTGACTTTCGTACAAAAATAAGCCCAAGGCATAACCCAATGAGCGGTTCATACACGCGCCTAGCACAGGTAAGCCTAGCATAATGACATAACCACCGGCTTAACGAAACCGATATGACAATGAATTCTCCTGAATTCCAATCAAGTGCATCACTCGGATGCAAGGAGGCCATTACATTGCTAGCGCTCTAACTAATAAGGTATAACCCGATAGCGGGTCATACCCACGCCTATTACAGATAGGCCCAATTGGTCTAACATGCGCATAATCATAATAGGAGAATTCTACCGCAGTTATGTACATGAACCACATGCACGGTAACATAATAATTAATTGTAGGGGTACTCCCTAACATAGATAAAAAGCACAAACAATATATATGCAACATACATATCAGGGGTGACCTAAATAATATGCATACAAAGCAATTAATTATACAAGCATACAAGTGTACCCTAACATGCGTTGGATATCACCAACTTAAAAGGGAAGGGTCAAGCGCGATCTCGAGCACTTATAGGTTCGCGCACTAACAGGTGCATGCCAATATTCCCAAGCGAACCTGAGTCAAGTAGGAACCACATCTACTTACTAAGTTTGCACGAAGAGAGAGGGCGAGAGAGCTCATCATCTCTAGAAGTTGGTCATAGTTTTGCCCCAATAACATGGGCGCAACAACTACACCACGCCCTCAAATCCTACGATCAGGGAATATTAAGTATGTACTCAGTTATTAACCCAGGTTTAATCATGTTAGATTTACTAACATGGGGGGGGGGGGTAGTATTAAAATTAAGACTACCTAAGGCATGCCATATTCTATACATTCATATAAATACAAAGAGATACATGCCCGTACAAGCAGGGCGCATGCAAACATGGTTATTTATACATGAATACAATACATAGGCAAGTATATGGTAAAACAGGGGTTCTATGCAATATACGATCTATACAGGCCTAACATGCAAGATATCTAACATAATATGGGTTAGACATGACCAAACTACTCATCTAAACAATTAGTATAGTTAGGGTGCCCCACGGATGCGTGACGCACGATTACGTGCATCCAACGCTTCCCGAAGGGTTGAATCGAACCACTCACCTAACAACTCATTCATCGCGAGTTCCACCAACGAAAGCTGCAAAACACAACCAATGATGCTCAATTAAAATATGAAGCCTCTTGACAGATATACAAGCCTACTTCATGAAGACAATGACTCCTGATATTTTTCACAACATGCATAACAACTCCTTGACACACAATCAAGCAAAACTGGTATATCTACTGCAACCAGCCCTACTATTTGATCTCCACAGCACCAAATACACATAAAAAAATTATGAAATAAATCATACACGTTCTCTGACATATTGGAATCATAACCTGTGAATACATCATAACCTAATTTAGCCTCTACATGCCGGAAATAAAATGTTTCCAGAAACTGGTCAATTCCCACGCGAATGTGGACAGGGTATGCAAATCAGGTTAAAACTTACAACACAGATATCATAATAACACCAAATTTCATATATAATATTTAGACACATAGATGATCATATTACATGAAGACAGAAGCCTCAAAATATGTCTCTAGTTACCAAATTCACAAGGATCTGCACAAGATAGAAATCTGTCTTACTACAACACAAAGCCACCACCATTCATGCATAAACAAAAACACCACATGTGTAGCAGCAATTACACATAACAACACTCTCCCTACAACACCCACATGCATGCCCTCAACAACATTCTAGCAAACATAAAAAAAGGGAAAGAAAGTTACCAAGAGAGGGGGAGGGGAAGGGAAGGTGTGGGGGGCTCACAATCACACCACACACGCACCACCACCACTTCACCACCATCACCACCATCTCCTTCACAGCGCATCTTCTTCATGGCTGAAACACAAAGAGAGGAGGGTGCAAGAAAGAGGGTATGAGTTAAGAGGAGGAGGAAGAGAGCTAGAGGAGGAGAAAGAGAGGAGAACAACCTCCTACACACACAAACTCACCTTCACCTCACCTTTTCTACTTCTCTTCTTCTCCTCATCAGATTTCCTCTGCTGGGCCCCCAAAATGCCAGCAAAACCCTCCCCATCTGCCTTAAATAGTTGCCAATCGAAGAGGTTCTAATGGGGCTGAAATGACTATGCTGCCCCTGACCAGAAATCCTGGACAGACTTTACTAGAACAACCATAACTTCTACAATCTAGCTCCGAATTATACAATTCAAAATCCATTGGAAAGCCAAGAAGATTATCTACAACTTTCATGTTTATTCCAAGATCAAATAACTCATCTAGCTATTCCACAATGTGAGTTAAACATCAAACAGGGTTGTTGCCAGGATTTTCTCATCCCCAGGGTATTATTGGAAAAATGCCCATAACTTTTGCTACATGAATCCAGTTGATCTAATTCCACTTTTGTATTAAAGCTAACTCAAAACTGAATATCCCATGATAAAATAAAATTTAAACCACTTCATCTTGGATATTAATAAAATTAAATCTGAATACCAATCGAAACTGTATAATCTCTAAAACGTTATCGGAATTCGATGAAATTTTTTTATGGGTGGTACAAAACGGTACCAGAACCCATAATATGTAGTGAGATTTTTAATCAGAGTACTCCAACTCCCATAGGCAGCTAAAAGCAAAAATTTAGCCACTTCGGTCGAAAAATAAGGCTCCAAATGATACAGACATAACACGAGGCAACTCATTTCGATGTGACGTAGGTTGCGGCCCGACACGTGGTGCCTTGTACGAATTTTTTCCCATTCGACTGCAGCAACTATCAGTCGAATGAGAAAAAGGGGGCATATGTGGGCGCCCAATTTTCTGCTCACCTTCAGTGGGCCAGATTGAGGATCCCATCGGACCTAGCCCAGTAAAACAACGATCCATCCGACCCGAACCCCCGAAAACGGGTCGGGCAGCGAGTCCATTCGAGATCCCCCTGGGGAAGCGATGGCCCAATCGGCCCTAACCCGAACCGGTTCGACCCGAATGCCCTCACCCAACTAACTGCGGCAAATCAAGTCAGTATTTACTCTATCATCACTGAATCACCCGAATATACTGCATTAAATGATAATTATCAGCAATCAATCCCCATCAATATCACACAGACCACCAAATTGGGTCATCAATGACTCTGTCAACCAAATCCCTATCGAATCTTGGTATATATGTCAATCCATAATTGACCAAATCAAGGGGGATATCTTTTATCCCTTGACTAATGGTTGATGAATTCTGATCCGTCTGATGGAGAAGGCTCGATCCGGAGCCCTGGCACCATCCCAACTCCTCTATAAATAGGGGGCAATAACACACAAGAGGTAGGTGCAATTTTCTTTTTACAAATATTCCTTCATTGGCCACTTTGATTGACTTGAGAGTCAAAAGGTCTTCCGCAGGTCCCCCACCTCCCTGTGTCGGCGGCGTGTAAGAGGTGTTGGTCGGCAGCATAAGACGTAAATCAGGCGGAGGAGAACGGGATAGGCCGGAACCGTTTACCCGAACCTGGTAAGCAAAATTTTTGCCCCTTCAATACCCTTACAAAGAAATGAACCATATACTTGACTGAATTAAATCCATACCTTTTTTTTTTTGTATATTTCTAACATAATATATACAATATACTAGGTTAGGGGAATGTGGATTGTATCAGTATTTTGGATTAAGAAATATATATGGTATGGGCGCCAAATATTCTGGCTGCATATATCGGGCCGGGTCACGAATCCCATCCGATCTAGTCCGACAGAATGACGACCCGTCGGACTCAAGCCCACCTCGACGGGCTGGGTTATTATTCCTACCCGGTAACACGGTAGCCCATCGACCCTAGTTTGAACGGGTTTGACCCGAAGGCCCAGATCCGACCAATTACGACAGACCAAGTCAGTATCTAATCCATCCAATTATTGCATTGATTCACATAAATCTAAAGCACTAAATGACAATTATCAGCATTCAATCCCCATCAATACCAGTTTAAATCACCAAATCAGGTCATTATTGATTTGTCCATCAAATCCCTATGAAATCTGCATATACATATCAACCCATAATTGCCCACATCAAGGAGTATAACCTTTGTCTCCTAACTAGCAGTTGATGGAATCTCATCCGTCCGATGGAGAGGGTCGAATCAAAAGCCCTAACACCATCCCACCTCCTCTATAAATAGGGGACAAGAACACACCTATGAGGTATGCACAATTCTTTTTTACAAAGATTCTTTTCGGCCATTTTGACTGACTTGAGCGTCGGAGGGTTTTCCACAGGACCCCCACCTCTCGGTGTTGAAGGCGCTCAAGAGGTGCACATCGGCGGTGAAAGACACGTTCGGGCGGAGGAGAACGGGAGAGGCCGGATCCGCTTACCCGAGTCCGGTAAGGAAAAAATCTGCCCCTCCATATGGCAATCTTTAAAGAAACTTCTCTAGATTTGGAAATGCTAAAAACTTCCTTCTAGCTTTCATATTGTCACGCCCCAGGGCGGCCGTCCCCGAGACATGGCAATAATAAAATATCAGCTATCAATACCTGAGGTCAATAAAGACTCCAACAACAACACACAAGGTGGCAAAGCAAGGATAATGATAACTGACTAAAAAGCGGAAGCATAATATATAAACAATGTCTGTAAACCAAAAACATTATTACAGATTCGAATACACAATCACTGTCCTGTGAGAGCCAAGTTTAGACCAAAGAAAATACAACCTGTGCCACATGCACGATTTACAATACATATAATGACTCTAGGACTGTTGACAGCCTCGCACTCGCCACCCGTCGGAAGAACGCTCCACGCCCATAAGACCACGCCACAGGAAAGCTCCAGCTCCACGCCCAACACTGCCCCTGAAAAGAAACAATATGCAAGGGGTGAGCTACAAGCTTAGTGAGTGGCTGGAAACCAATCACCATACAACAGTTCAATACATAAACAATTTCCTTTCAAGGTAAACATGGGTGGAAACCCATGGATAACAGGGTCACGCAGCGGCGCGACCAACCTCACCCTCACCCTCACTCCCGGAGGGAGACTCTTGGGACTTTTAGGGAGAGACCATACCGTTGGTCGAGGAGACCCGGGATTACTGGTCTACACAACACTACTGGATCATCTACATCGGGATAACTGACCCACGATGTCTTTGAACATCGATACGAGACCGGACCCAACAACTATGGGAACGGACGAACAACGAATGGGTCACGAGGCGACGTGTCTTCACCTCATCCTCACCCTCACTCCCGGAGGGAGACTCTTGGGACTTTTGGAAGAGACTTAGACTGCTCTACACCCTTGGTCCACCGATAGCCCTTTCCCCGGGTAGCCTCTACCTGATATACTCCCATGGTTAGTACGTTCCCGAATGCATCGGTAGTACCTACAGATGGGAGCCCTCTGTCAGGACAGCTTTTCCCAACCCGAGAAGTTCCTACATCGGATCCAACGAAGGGGAGAACGATTCCACGCTCGCAATATCATTCGTTAGCCCTCTCCCGGGTAGCCTTTACCTGGTACACTCCCACGATCAGTACGCTCCCGAACGCATCGGTGGTACCTACGGATGGGAGTCCTCTGTCAGGACAGCTACAACCCGGGCCTCTTCAACATAGACGACATTGGGAGTAAACATTCCATGTTCGCAAAGCGAACCCAATGGAAAAACACTACACTCGATAATCACATATCGATGATAGCGAACACTATTGTACTCCCACACGGTTGTGTCGCTCGGACACAGGGGGTGTCACGCCCCAACTATCGGCTTAACAATCTGATAAGATAATGAATTCTCCTGAATTCCAAACGAGTGCATCGCTCGGATGCACGAGGCGATTACATCGCTAGCGCTCTAACTAATAAGGTACAACCCGACAGCGGGTCATACCCACGCCTATTTCAGATAGGCCTGATTAGTTTTAACATGCGCATATATTTTATAGGAGAATTTAATCTTAGTTATGTGCATGAACCATATGCACAATCATCTAATAATTATAGGGACACTCCCTAACATGGATTACATCATAATAATTCATACAACATGCATACATGGTCATTAATCACATAAACATACAAAATATACTCTAACATCCGTTGGATATCGCCAACTTAAAAGAAAGGGGCAAGCGCGATCTCGCGCACTAACAGGTGCATGCCAATATTCCAAACGAACCTGAGTCGAGTAGAAAATCGCATCTACTTACTCAGTTCGTTCAGAGGGAGAGGGCGGGGGAGATCATCATCTCATGAAGCTGGTCATAGCTTTGCCCCATTAGCATGGGCGCAACAACTATGCCACGCCCTCGAGTCTTATCGCAAGGGAATATTAGGCAGGTGCCCGTTATTAACCCAGACTTATTCATGTTCGATATTCCAATTAATATGGTGGGAGTAGTATTACAATACTACCTAAGGCATGCCATATTCTATACATCCATACACATTACACAAATACATGCCTATACTAGAGGGGCTCATGCAACACAATCATTCATACATGAATACAATACATGTATATAAGCCTAGCATGCAAGATATCTACATATTATAGCATAAACATGGCCATACTACTTATCTACACAAGTAGTATAGCTAGGGGGCCCCATCGATGCGCGACGCGCGTCTACGCGCGTCGAGCGCATCCCGAGAGGGGGGGGGATTGGATCGAACCACTCACCATACAACCCGGGACCTCGCGCATCCCATCCGACGAGATCTGCAAGGTAAGGGCATCAAATTTGGTGAGTAACATCACAATTTAACACTTAGAATTTACTAGAAATGCCAAAGACTTAGACATGCACGCATACGGGCTCGCACGCATGCCCGAGTGCCCCAGCACCTACCCGAGACCCTGGGCAGCCCCGCGCATGCCCCAGCACGCGCACGCACGCCGCGCACTGGCCCCCAGTCCCGCGCCCAGACGCATGCCCCGCGCGCGCACACGCCCCGCGCACACCCCGCTCGCGCCAGTGCCCGCGCGCACCTGCGCGCCCACTCCGCACGCACCCGCGCGCGTCTGCGCTCCCGCTTGAGCCTGCCAGCGCCCTTCTACGCGCGCGCAGACAGCCCCCAGCACGCACCCAGCCCCTTTTTAACCCTCCCTAACCTCTCACACACACTCTAACCCATCTACCTAGCATGCATGACCTCCCCAACCATCCCAACAGCCCAAAAAAATCAAGAAGAAGGGGAAGAGGACTTACCAAAAGAGGGAAAGGGAAAGGGGGAGATGCGGGGCTCTCGACGCGCCCACGGCCACCTCAACCACCACCACCACCACACCTCCTCTTCAGCCTCTCACCAGCCCTCTTTGGCTGCAAAATCAGGGGGGGGGGGATGGTCATGAAAAGGTGCTTGAGAGAGGGGAAACAATAACAACAACAATACCTACACAAACCTTTCTCTTTCTCCTTCACCTTCACCTTCTCCTTCTCTTCTCTTTGAGGAAATAACACAAACACATTGGGGGAGTGAAAAGAGAGAAAGAGAGATCCAAGAATCCCACGTGGGGAGTGGGAGGGAGAGAGAGAGAGAGAGAGAGATATTTTTTTGGGCAAATAAATATCCAAAAGAGGGATACAAATGACCAATTCGTCCCTGACTAGAAATTCTGTACATGCTTCACTAGAACAGCCATAACTTCCCCAATATAGATCCGAATTGCACAATTCAAAGTCCACTAGAAACCCAAGAAGATTATCTACAACTTTCATGTTTATGCCAAGATCAAATAATCCCTCCAGCTATTCCGAAATGTGAGTTAAACATTGAACAAGGCTGCTGCCAGAATTTTCATCCCCGGGGTATACTTGGTAAAATACCCATAACTTTTACTACATGAATCCAGTTGATCTAATTCCACTTTTGTATGAAAGCTAACTCAAAACTGAGCATCTCAAAATAAAATCATATTTAAACCTCTTCATCTTGGATTTTAACAAAATTAAATCCAAATACCAA
The DNA here is from genome assembly GCA_030737835.1 of Acorus gramineus. NCBI lineage: Eukaryota > Viridiplantae > Streptophyta > Magnoliopsida > Acorales > Acoraceae > Acorus > Acorus gramineus. The sequence goes on along the minus strand of JAUJYN010000053.1, from coordinate 399,298 downwards.
TTCGGAAATGCATAACTTCTAGGAGAAAATTATGTAGCCTAATTTTCAATCAGAGCTCTCCAACTCTTGTAGGTGGCTAAAACCCAAAATTTTAACGACTCCGATCGAAAAATAAGGCTCCAAATGACACAGGCATAACACATATTTTGGTTAAAACTAAAATTTCAGGAGTGTCACAGGAAAGTTTGGATCTCATATTCTGCTACGTTTATACTCTGTTTCAATTAGCCGTGTAAAGTGGAAAAACTTTCTGTGTTTATTGAAAGTTGGAAGAAAAGTAAACGTTGTGGAGATTCAAAGTTTTTTTTTAAACTTTTTTTTTTTTAATTCTAGCTTTCATATTTTGGTTAATTTTAATGATTGTCATAGGAAAGTCTGGATATCATATTGTGCTGCTTTTCTACTCTGTTTCAATTAGCCGTGTAAAGTGGATGAAAGACTTTTATGTGTTTATTGTGGGGACAAGTTTTATTTATTTATTTTTGATTGGGTCATTTTATCTGTTTTACAAGCGAGAGCTGTTACACTCAGCCCGTTAGTCCACATGCACTCACTATAGACCTCGGTTGAATTGTTTTTACACATTATATTAATGAATCCATTAATTCATTGAATATATATATATATATATATATATATATATATATATATATATATATATATATATATATATATATATATAAAAGTACATAACTCTATAGACATGGTAAATATTTAAAAATAATAAAAAGAAGGTGTAGATTGCATCTGGGTCTGGAAACGGGGTTGAACATTTTTCATACCTCATTAGATGTGGCATATGTAGAAAGAAAAACTCGCATCCTCTCAAATGAGGACACGTGTTAAAAGGTAAACGGATACAAATCACCACGTCCGATGACCAATGACCCAATAGGAGCAAAGTAAACAAGTAGCGATTAGACACTTCTAAATAGGTGAAGCATGACCAGATTGGTCTCCTAGCAAGGTGACCTAGATATGGTTGGAACGGCCTTACATCTCGTGGGCGAATGCCATGTCATGTGCCGAACAGAACCCCGCAACCCAGCCAGACCAGGACCATGAACAAGACCCCTGAAATGGTCAAACGTTCACTCAATCAGTAACTGTTAGGTTGTTATTAAGACCTATTATCCGTTTAATATGGATAATTAAGGGCACATGTTTAACTGCAATAAAGCTGTGCGGTTTCCATAAAACTTCACAACTATTGCCATTAAAGGGGACAACCGTTACAACAGTTAAAAGGCTTATTGACCCCATAAAAAAGGGGAGAAAACAACTAAGAGAGGTATGGTTTTTTCTAGTGTAACAAGTGACATTGAGAGTTGTGATTGTGACGGCCCGTGTCCCAAACCATCGACACGTGCACGCCACGTGCTTCAAACTCACCATTTCTTTTATAAAAAAAAAACATCGAAATAACCACCCTATATAAACTCATCAGGTAACAACCCTGGGATAACATATAATCATCAAGAAATATATAATCACCAATACAAACTTACCCAGGAAAGTTTAAGCAGTCAACAGAGCATCTAACACACCTCATATACAATCATCCATATATACAGAGCATTTTAACATAGGCATGGTTCGCTAGACCAGCCTTTACGAAAATAAACATGTACAGATCCAAAACATCAACAATATCCATATCTATATATATGTGCCTATCACCGACTGGACGTGACCCCCAAAAGAAGAAAAGTCAACGCCCAGAAACCCCCGCCTCTACTCTGCAAAAATAGGAAAATAGAATAGAATGAGCGAAAGATGCTCAGTAAGTAACCCAGACATTCCACGCATAAGGAAAACAAGGATGACATCAAAGTCAAGCTTCGTCAACATCAGGTCAAAGCATAATAACACATGAAAACACTCTATGATCATCAGTGGAGAACAATAATATTGCTGATATATAAAAATAGGAATGAATAGCTCAAACGAACACATCACAAGTGATAGGACCAATAGATATCATCAAGAGCAACACCACTGGACTGAAGGCACATACTCTGAAATCACCCATCAAGCAAAGAAGGTCAATTAACTCATTGATGGCACTCGAGATGTCACAATTCTACAAGAATGATAAGGGAATCACAACTCTGGCTCCTGAATGACCGAAGCGCCGGATAGACCATCTACATGACCCCATCTCGGCCCCTATGTCCGGGATGTCCACATCTATACCTCTCGCATGTGGCCCTCGGAACGTCCACCGCGGAATCGCTACCTGGCCCTCGGAACGTCCAGGCACGGTAGGGTATTCTCAAGTCCCCCTCACTGGACCGTACGTACTCATGCGCGCTGGGGAGGTAATCCTCAACCCTCACTGTAAGGTCTATGGTCATCCAACTCCAAGAATACGAATTCAAGAGGTAATAAAAGCAATGAAACAAATACAGTACAAGGCTTCATGGTCGGACAACACGACCATACAGATCATAGATCAATGGCAAGACACTGGGATGGATACATCATGATCAAAGGAAGGCTCACAAATCAACTATAGATTTAGAACTCTCGAAAACTGTCTAGAACAAGGATAAATGACAACGATTAGATAATGATGATGAATCACGAAGCAAACCTCAATAATGACACTTCAAGGACTAATCTGAACTGGGATAATATAAATCACACTCTCGAATGATAACTGAATTATAGTGGATAAATATGAAGCAAGCCTCAATGAGAAACAATTCTAATTAATAAAGGTGACATGAATAATTCTGGGTCTCAACAATATAGTATAGTAACCGACAATAGTTAGTTTCACGAATAAATAGGGATAAAAACAGTTTTGAATATCAAACAATATCAGAGATGATAAGAAACAACAATAAAGCGCGGAATTGGAAATAACAAACACAAATATTGGGTCACTTATAACAATACCACGTGGAATGGAATATAGGACAAACAAATATCGATCGGGTTACTTACCTCGCAATTCACCACCTCAACTGGACTCACCCTATTCCAACTCTTAAAACAGGCAGAGAGGAAATCCACTGATAAAAATATAATCTCAATCAGATACTAACATATAATCCCAATAATCAATTCTCAGTTTCCCCCAAATCAAATCTGATGTCCTAAATACAAACCCTAAGTTAACGCAATCAAAATAACTCTCCAATTCTTATTTACCCAGCCCCAAAAACAAATTCATATTTCAGTCCCAAATCACAATTTTTAATTTAGAACTAAAATAGAACAACCCTAGATGAAGAATAACGATGAAAAGAACAAGAATCCTTACCCAGTATGGCACGAAAAATATTCCACGAAGCTTTTCCTAATTTTTCCCAATTTTTCCCCTTTTTGTTTTCCCTCAAATGAGTCTCGGACGACTCTCTCTCTCACACACATATCGCCCACGCCACCTCCACCGACTCACCAATTATTTAAAACTTTAGATTCCGCCAAATGATGAAAGTGCCCTCCTTTAGAATTCTGTGCAGCCTCAACTCTAACCGCCATAACTTCTCGTAGGAAAGTCCACTTTAAATGATTCAACTTCTGTTGGAAAGGTAACGAAAATATATACAACTCTATGCTAGACCAAGATCAAAAGAAGCCTCCAACTATATTAAAAATAACGACGAACAGAAGACCTCGCGATTTCTTCTTCTATGGGCAGAAACGGTAAAACAGCCATAACTTTTCTAATATAGCTCCAAATGACACCAAACTAATTTTATATGAGAGATAACTCAAAAATGAAGACTTCATATGTTTAGCGCAAAACCCAATTATGCCTTGAAGGTGCTTTCTGAAAATGTAACCAAAAAGTTTAATAACATAAAATTATCCTATTATGCAATCCAAACACGTAAATATTAGCATAATTTGGCATAAGAGGGTCCGGGCTATTACATCCTACCCCCCTTAAATAGGATTTGGTCCTCCAAATCCGCAAAGCATACCTCATGATGAAAATAGATGAGGATAACGCTCCCTCATCTCCGCCTCACGCTCCCACGTTGCATCCTCGGAGGTCTGATGTTGCCATAGGACCTTAACCAATGGAATGGTCTTAGTCCTCAACTGCTTCTCTTGACGTGCTACAATGCGGATGGGTCGCACCTCGAACGTCAAATCATCACGAACCTCTAAAGGTCGATAATCGATGATGTGCGACGGATCCGGATGATACTTCCTCAACATGGACACATGAAACACGTTATGAACACCTTCCAATTGTGGCGGCAAAGCAAGCCGATATGCCAACGTACCAATTCTCTCTAGGATCTCAAATGGACCAGTATATCTAGGGCTCAATTTGCCCTTCTTCCCAAACCTCATCACCCCTTTCGTCGGTGATATCTTCAGAAAAACGTGGTCCCCAACTTGAAACTCCAAATCTCTCCTCCGGTTATCGGCATAGCTTTTCTGTCGACTCTGAGCTGTTTTAAGCCGATCTCTGACGACACGAATTGCGTCGGTCGATCGCTGCACGATCTCCGGTCCAAGCATCTGTCGATCTCCAACCTCCTCCCAACAAATAGGAGTCCTACACCTTCTACCATATAATACCTCAAACGGTGCCATCCCGATGCTGCTATGGTAGCTATTATTGTAGGCAAACTCCATCAATGCTAGGTTCTTCTCCCATCCGTTCTCGAATTCAAGAACTGATGCTCTCAACATGTCCTCGAGAGTCTGGATGGTCCTTTCAGATTGACCATCAGTCTGGGGGTGAAATGCTGTGCTAAACTGCAATCTGGTCCCCAAAGCCTGTTGTAGACCTTTCCAAAAATGAGATGTAAACCTCGGATCACGGTCCGATATGATATTGACAGGCACCCCATGATATCGAACAACTTCATCAATATACTTAGCCACCAGACTATCCATCGACTGCGTAGCTCGAATGGCAAGAAAGTGGGCTGATTTCGTCAGCCTATCCACGATAACCCAAATGGTATCACACCCCTTCTGGGATCGAGGTAACCCACATACGAAATCCATAGTGACATGCTCCCACTTCCATTCCGGCACCTCCAATGGCTGCAACAAGCCTCCCGGTCTCTGGTGCTCTGCCTTGACCCTCTGACAGGTCAGACATCTCCCAACAAACTCCGCAATATCCTTCTTCATACCTCGCCACCAGTACATTCCTCGCAGATTCTGGTACATCTTTGTGCTACCAGGGTGCATAGTGTATGCAGAATGGTGTGCCTCCTGTAGAATCTCTCGTCGGATCTCATCATCTGATGGAACCCAAATCCGTCCTCGAAAGTAGAGTAATCCATCTGTCCTCATCTTCCATTCTGAAACCACTGTCTCAGACTCAGCTACTCGGCGGTACTCCTCAAACTCGACATCTCTCCTCTGAGCTTCTCCAATCTGGGTTAACAAGATCGGTTGTACCCTCATCTGGGCAATCAAAACTCCTGGCATTCCCATCTGCAATGTCACATCAGAGTCTCGAATTTCCTCGAGCAAACACCACTCACTAACCATCAGATGCGCTACACTTACTGCTGACTTTCTACTCAGGGCATCAGCAACGACGTTCGCCTTCCCTGGATGGTATTGAATGGTGCAATCATAATCCTTCAAAAGCTCGAGCCATCGCCTCTGACGGAAGTTCAGCTCCTTCTGTGAAAATAAATATCTCAAGCTCTTGTGATCTGTGAATACCTCAAACGTCTCACCATAAAGATAATGCCTCCAAATCTTCAATGCAAATACCACAGCTGCTAACTCCAGATCATGGGTAGGATAGTTTTGCTCATGTGGCTTCAGTTGTCTCGATGCATAAGCTACTACCTTACCATGTTGCATTAAAACACAACCCAGCCCTCTCTGTGAGGCATCACTATAGACCACAAAGCCTCCTGTACCACTAGGAATAGTAAGGATAGGAGCTGAAGTCAAACGCCTTTTCAACTCCTTAAAACTGGCTTCACACTGATCTGTCCACTCACATCTGGCATTCTTCTGTGTCAGACGAGTCAGTGGAACTGCAATCTTCGAGAAATCCTGGATAAATCTGCGATAGTAGCCAGCCAAACCAAGAAAACTACGAATCTCAGTGGCATTGGTGGGGCGCTTCCAGCTCATCACTGCCTCCACCTTGTTAGGGTCCACCTCGACTCCCTTCTTCGAGATCACATGCCCTAAGAATGCCACCTTCTCCAACCAGAATTTGCACTTGCTAAATTTAGCGTACAGCTTGTGTGCTTGAAGGACACCAAGTACAATCCTCAGATGCTTCGCATGCTCCTCCCTGTTTGGAGAGTATATCAAGATGTCGTCGATGAACACCACCACAAATTGGTCTAGATATGGTTGAAATATCTTGTTCATCAACGCCATGAATACTGCAGGAGCATTCGTCAGCCCAAAAGGCATGACGACAAACTCATAATGGCCGTATCTTGTCCGAAATGCTGTCTTTGGAATGTCCTCCTTTTTTATCGGTAATTGATGATAGCCCGATCTCAGATCAATCTTGGAGAACATCTGTGCCCCTCTCAGCTGATCGAACAGATCATCAATCCTTGGTAATGGGTACTTGTTCTTCACAGTCTTCTGATTAAGAAGACGATAGTCAATGCACAGCCTCATTGATCCGTCCTTCTTCTTTACGAACAGAACTGGTGCACCCCAAGGAGAAACACTAGGCCTGATGAAGCCCTTCTCTAACAAATCCTCGAGTTGTGTCTTCAACTCCCTCAACTCTGCTGGTGCCATCCTGTATGGGGCTTTGGAGATAGGAGAAGTCCCTGGGAGTAGCTCTATAGAGACCTCGACCTCTCGAGCTGGTGGTAGTCCAGGTAATTCTTCAGGGAAGACATCTGGAAACTCTTGAACCACAAGGACATCCTCCACTCGCCCAGGCAATACCGCGCAATCCACCACGTGTGCTAAGAAGCAAGCACAACCGTCCTGAATCAACTGTTGTGCCTGTAAACATGAGATGATCCGGACCTCTGTCGTGCCTCTCTCTCCATCAAACCAAAATTCTGGCTGATTAGGAAGCTTGAATGTGACTATCTTGGAGAAACAATCCACATTCGCATGATAACTAGCTAACCAGTCCATCCCCAGAATGATATCAAAATCCACCATCTCAAACAATATCAGATCGGCCCTCAACTCACGCCCAGCGACAAAAATGGGACATGATCGACATATGCGATCAGTGGTCACCACAGAGCCTGTCGGAAGCGATATCGCCAGTGGACGAAGCAATGGAGTCGGCTCAACTCCCAAACAAGGTACAAAATGCAGTGCAACGAATGAATGAGAGGCTCCTGGATCAATCAAGATAGATGCGATCGACTGAGAGACTGAGATAGTACCTCTCACGACATCGTGAGCTGCTCGTGCGTCCTGCTCAGTCACGGCGTACACGATCCCCTGAGCTGGCTGCCTCTGTGACTCTGTAGCTCCTCTTGACCCTTGCCCCTGTGTTGCAGGATTCCTTGCTGTCTGACGACACTGGCGTGCTATGTGACCCTCACGACCACAGGTGAAACAGACCCGAGAAGGTCCAGTTTGCTTCTGTCGACAGTCACGAGCCTGGTGTCCCATCCGACCACATGTAAAGCATCCTCTAGGCTGATAGGTTCCCTGACCTTGCTCCCTCTGCTGTAGTGGTTGTTGTTGTTGTTGTTGCTGCGGTGGTCGCCGCTCTCGCTGTCGTCTATCATGACGGCCTCTCGGTGGGTTGTCTCGACGAATGGGCCACTCCAGTTCCTCCAACTTGACCTACTCCAGACGCAGTAACACCACCCAATGGTGCACGAGCACGCGCTATCTCCTTCAGGTTTGCTCCAGTAACAAAGCTCGCTCTAATACAAGAGCATAGGTGGGGAGCTTCAATGCAGTCAATGCGATACGGATGTCAGGATGAAGTCCCCTCTCAAATCTCCTCGCCCTAGCCTCTTCATCCCGCAATACATGTGCCCCAAATCGTGATAGTCGAGTAAACTCTGCATCATACTCAGCCACTGATCGTTGTCCCTGCTGCAGATACAAAAACTCCTGCTCCTTCTCCCTCCGAACTGCCTCTGGAAAATATTTCTCATTGAAGAGTTGTACAAACCTCTCCCAGGTGATCGAGGATGTCTGCGTACGCTCCACCATATGCCACCACAACTCTGCATCACCAGCCAATCGGAATAGAGTCAAAGGAACCATATCCTCCTCATGGCACTTGATCGCCCGAAACGTCTTCTCCAGTAAGAATAACCACTCCTCTGCAATCATCGGATCTGTCGTCCCATAGAATAGTGGTGGAGCCATCTTCATGAAAGTATCATACATCCCTTGATCCTTGGCTGTCACATTCATTTGCCTGAGCTCCAGGGTAGCATTAATATGTTCTCGCAATGTTCCAGTCATGTCCCCAATGGCCTGGATCACCCTATTAGCATCTGATGAGTCTGAGTGAGCCGCCTGATCCATCGAAGCCTACAAAACACATCATATAAATTAAGACAATTTCTCCTATCCCAAAATGCTCTGTATATGATTCTAGACATCTAACCCTATGCTATTGCTCTGTTGAACTTCCGCTTAAATCCTCAATTGACTCAATGAGGCCTAACCTAGGCTCTGATACCAACTGTGACGGCCCGTGTCCCAAACCCTCGACACGTGCACGCCACGTGCCTCAAAACTCACCATTCTTTTATATAAAAAAAAACATCGAAATAACCACCCTATATAAACTCATCTGGTAACAACCCTGGGATAACATATAATCATCAAGAAATATATAATCACCTATATAAACTCACCCAGGAAAGTTTAAGCAGTCAACAGAGCATCTAACACACCTCATATACAGTCATCCATATATATAGAGCATTTAACATAGGCATGGTTCACTAGACCAGCCTCTACCAAAAATAATCATATACAGATCCAAAACATCAACAATATCCATATCTATATATATATATACCTATCACCAACTGGACGTGACCCCCAAAAGAAGACAAAGTCAACGCCCAGAAACCCCCGCCTCTACTCTGCAAAAATAGGAAAATAGAATAGAATGAGCGAAAGATGCTCAGTAAGTAACCCAGACATTCCACGCATAAGGAAAACAAGGATGACATCAAAGTCAAGCTTCGTCAACATCAGGTCAAAGCATAATAACACATGAAAGCACTCTATGATCATCAGTGGAGAACAATAACATTGCTGATATATAAAAATAGGAATGAATAGCTCAAACGAACACATCACAAGTGATAGGACCAATAGATATCATCAAGAAGCAACACCACTGGACTGAAGGCACATACTCTGAAATCACCCATCAAGCAAAGAAGATCAATTAACTCATTGATGGCACTCGAGATGTCACAATTCTACAAGAATGATAAGGGAATCACAACTCTGGCTCCTGAATGACCGAAGCGCCGGATAGACCATCTACATGACCCCATCTCGGCCCCTATGTCCGGGATGTCCACATCTATACCTCTCGCGTGTGGCCCTCGGAACGTCCACCGCGGAATCGCTACCTGGCCCTCGGAACGTCCAGGCACGGTAGGGTATTCTCAAGTCCCCCTCGCTGGACCGTACGTACTCATGCGCGCTGGGGAGGTAATCCTCAACCCTCACTGTAAGGTCTATGGTCATCCAACTCCAAAAATACAATTCAAGAGGTAATATACAAGCAACGAAACACCCACAGTACAAGGCTTCATGGTCGGACAGCACGACCCTGCAGATCATAGATCAATGGCAAGACACTGGGATGGATACATCATGATCAAAGGAAGGCTCACAAATCAACTATAGATTTAGAACTCTCGAAAACTGTCTAGAACAAGGATAAATGACAACGATTAGATAATGATGATGAATCACGAAGCAAACCTCAATAATGACATTTCAAGGACTAATCTGAACTGGGATAATATAAATCACACTCTCGAATGATAACTGAATTATAGTGGATAAATATGAAGCAAGCCTCAATGAGAAACAATTCTAATTAATAAAGGTGACATGAATAATTCTGGGTCTCAACAATATAGTATAGTAACCGACAATAGTTAGTTTCACGAATAAATATGGATAAAAACAGTTTTGAATATCAAACAATATCAGAGATGGTAAGAAACAACAATGAAGCGCGGAATTGGAAATAACAAACACAAATATTGGGTCACTTATAACAATACCACGTGGAATGGAATGTAGGACAAACAAATATCAATCGGGTTACTTACCTCGCAATTCATCACCTCAACTGGACTCACCCTATTCCAACTCTTAAAACAGGCAGAGAGGTAATCCACTAATAAAAATATAATCTCAATCAGATACTAACATATAATCCCAATAATCAATTCTCAGTTTCCCCCAAATCAAATCCGATGTCCTAAATACAAACCCTAAGTTAACGCAATCAAAATAACTCTCCAATTCTTATTTACCCAGCCCCAAAAACAAATTCATATTCCAGTCCCAAATCACAATTTTTAATTTAGAACTAAAATAGAACAACCCTAGATGAAGAATAACGATGAAAAGAACAAGAATCCTTACCCAGTATGGCACGAAAAATATTCCACGAAGCTTTTCCTATTTTTTCCCTTTTTATTTTCCCTTCAATTGAGTCTCGGGCGACTCTCCCTCTCTCACATATCACCCACGCCACCTCCACCGACTAACCACTTATTTAAAACTTTAGATTCCGTCAAATGACGAAAGTGCCCTCCTTTAGAATTCTGCGCAGCCTCAACTCTAACCGCCATAACTTCTCGTAGGAAAGTCCACTTCAAATGATTCAACTTCTGTTGGAAAGGTAACGAAAATATCTACAACTTCTATGTCTAGACCAAGATCAAAAGAAACCTCCAACTATATTAAAAATAATAACGAACAGAAGACCTCGCGATTTCTTCTTCTACGGGCAGAAACGGTAAAACAGCCATAACTTTTCTAATATAGCTCCAAATGACACCAAACTAATTTTATATGAGAGATAACTCAAAAATGAAGACTTCATATGTTTAGCGCAAAACCCAATTATGCCTCGAAGGTACTTTCTGAAAATGTAACCAAAAGTTTAATAACATAAATTTATCCTCTTTTGCAATTCAAACACGTAAATATTAGCATAATTTGGCATAAGAGGATCCGGGCTATTACAGTGATATTCTTGAATTAACTTACTGGTTTAAGTATCTGTCAAAGTCTTATTACGGTTATGGGATAGTTTTATTGGAGACTGTCAGTGGGAGAAGAAATTTCGATGTGTTAGAAAAGACCGGTTGGAAAAAGTTTTCTGTGTGGGCTTATGAAGAGTATATTGGAGGTACTGTTGATAAGAGGTTGAATGAGAATGACATTGATGCCGAACAGTAAAAAAGGGTGATCGAGGTTTGTTATCAAACTCAAAGTGAGAAGAATATACCAAATTAATCTTTCAAAATATCATTGTGCATCTTTATGGAATTTTTATTTTAATATTTACAAAAACTAATTTCATATTTTTTTTAATCCCTTATTTTTTAAACCCCTGGAGTTTTTTAGTATATGAATACGCCCCCAAATTTTTTAGTGAATGGATTAATAAAGAAATTACAATTTGAATAGAGGGAGTTAAAATGTAATTTAAGGAATATATTGATCTATCGTGAATTAAAATCATTTATAGGTTTTTAAAACAAAAAAATCCCTGTATTGTAAGGTCAAGTTCAAAAAAATCCCTCTACTGTAAGGTGTTCAAATAGATTGTGGTTGGGTGGTCCAGGTGGATGTGTATACATGGCCAACAATAAAAGTAAGTTAGTGATTGTTTTTTATTCACTACTCGGTGGTGTTATATTTGTGTGAGCCCGTCTATCACCACCAACCTAAATGCTCTCCCCCCCAACCCAATAAAAATTTAAAACATCTTGTATTAGACACTCATCCCACCAATTTCAGTTGACACAAACCCAGTCATACTGGGGTGTTTAATATGACACAAAGTGTGTCACCCAAAAATTTTCAATTGTAATATTTTAACGCGACACACCTTGGGTCAAAGTAAGTTGTACAGTTCGACATACTCTGAGTCAAACCATAGTGTCTACTATGACCCAAGGTGTGTCGTCCAACACTATTCAATTAACAATAATTTAATTTTTTTATCTATCATAAATACATAACTAAACAAAATTTACGTACATAATCACATAAGTTAATTCACGTACATATTATGCACATACTATTGACATAACAGTCTTCCTTGTTCAACATTCACACATCCAAATTCAACCAACGAACACATCCATATTATATTTGGCTTTTGAACAATATATTAAGTAAAAAATGTATTAACGTGGATGTGTTAATTAATTGAATTTGGATGTATACATTTTCAACAGGGAAGACTGTTATGTTAATAGTAGGTTTTCATTTGTGAAAAAAATAATGTATTGGATTTGTGAATGTGCAGGTTGGATATGTGAATGTTGAATTAACTTATATGACCATGTATACGAATGTTGTTTATTTATGATATTTTATTTGTTGTGTATTTATGATATTTATGATAGATAAAAAAATTAACTTATTGTTAATTGGATAGTATTTGGCGACACACATTGGGTCATAGTGGACATTCTAGTTTGACTCGGAGTATGTCAAATCAAATAACTTATAGTGACTCAAGGTGTGTCACATTACTTCTAAAATATCGTAATTGAAAAATTCTATGTGACACACCTTAAGTCATAGTAAACATCTTAGTTTGACTCGAGTATGTCAAATCGAACAACTTATGGTGACTCAAGGTATGTCGCGCAACTTTTAAAATATTGTAGTTGAAAAATTTTGGGTGACACACCTTGGGTCACATTAGACGTTCCAGTATGACAAAGTTTGTGTCAAATGAGGTTGGTGTGATGAGTGTCTAAAATAAAATGTTTTAACTTTTGATTGGGCTAGAGGTTAGAGTAATTGATTTGGTGGGAATAGACCGGCTCTATCTGTGTTTGGTTCAACGAGGTCTGGTTAGATGATGTTTGAAAATGATAAAAGGCTTGTGGTTGTTTTTAAATTATAATAGTGTGCAAGGACATCATTGCAATCTTTACGTCTTTTTTTATTTGAAAAAAAAATCGATGTAGCTCATTGGAAACTTATGAAAATCCGAAAAAGTCCCTCTAAAATTGATAAATATCCTCAGGTCTCTATTTTATTAAACAATATTTATTTTAGTCCATATGGAAATCAAAATTAACCAAATGTGTGATTACCCTAACTATGCAAGGTAAATCTCCTCATGTCTCTATCTTATTAAACAATATGTATTTTAGTATATATGAAAACTAAAATTAACCAGATGTATGGTTAACCATAATTATGCATAGTAAATTACTGTTATACCATTTAAAAATTTACTCTCTCTTGAAAAAAATCTATATAACTCCCTGAAAATTTATGAAAAAAAAAGTCTCTATAAAATTTAAAAATCGTTTTAATTCTCTGAAATCTTCTTAAAATTACAAAAAGTCATTGTGATTATCTAATACTGATTTATTTAATTTTATTAAACAAATTATAGTTTTCTAATCAAGTTGCTATGTTTTTTTGTTACTAGTAATTTTGAGTTGAAAATATATTATGGAATTTTAATCTGGTTTTTTTATTGTTTTTATCTAATTTTGTAATGGAGTTGATTAAACTGTAATTTTTTTTGTTCAGTCTCTCTGATGATTGAGGAGGTTAAAATGTTGAACATGATTCGATTTTGTAGATCAAATAAGGTTCAACGGTATTTTTCTATAATTGAGGATGACATTTCAGAACATGGGGATGTCAAAAAATGACGGAGGTATTTTTGTCTTACAAAATGATTAAATCTGATTTTATAAAATTTGTAGGGATTGGATCCGATTTTAGTATGTTTATGGGGACTTATTTTGATATAATTTTATTTTTAGATTTAAGGGAGTTGAAGAAGATTTTCCCCCTTTTGACTGCAAATGTGGCAAAATCTTATCGAGTAATATCATATTTCATGTGCCAATGGAAACTACGGATCTGAGCCCCACAAGGGCCCCGCAACAAACTTCAACGCAAAATATTGTTTTTTTTTTAAACTCCATTAATTCATTGAATATTTATATTTTTTTATATAAAAGTACATAACTCAGTAGACACGGTAAATATTTAAAAATAATAAAAAAAAGATGTAGATTGTATCTAGGACTGGAAACAGGGTTGAACATTTTTCATACCTCATTGGATGTGGTATATATAGATGGAAAAACTCGCATCCTCTCAAATGAGGACACGGGTTAAATGTTAAACGGATACGAACCACATAGTTTGATGACCAATGACCTGATAAGAGCAGAGTAAACGAATAGCAATTAGGCACTTTCGAATAGGTGAAGCACGACCAGATTGGTCTCTCAGCGAGGTGACCTATATCTGGTCGAAACGGCCTTACACCTCGTGGGTGAATGCCATATTGCGTCCTGAACAGAACCCCACAACCCGGCCAGACCCCTAAAACGGTCAAATGTTCACTCAGTCAGTAACTGTCAGGTTGTTATTAAGACCTGTTATCCGTTTAATATGGATAATTAAGGGCATGTTTAACCGCAATAAAGCTAAGTAGTTTCCATAAAACTCGTCAACTACTGCTATTAAAGGGGACAACTGTTACAACAGTTAAAAGGCTTATTGACTCTATAAAAAAGGCAAGAAAACAACTAAGAGAGGTATGGTTTTTTCTTGTGTAACAAGAGTGACATTGAGAGTTGTGAATTGTGATATTCATGAATTAACTTACTGATTTAAGTTTCTGTCAAAGTCTGATGTTTACGGTTATGGGATAGTTTTATTGGAGACTATCAGTGGGAGAAGAAATTTCGATGTGTTAGAAAAGACCGGTTGGAAAAAGTTTTCAGTGTGAGCTTATAAAGGGTACATTGGAGGTACTGTTGATAAGAGGTTGAATGAGAATGACAATGATGCTGAACAGTTAAAAAGGGCGATTGAGGTTTGTTATCAAAATCAAAGTGAGAAGAACATACCAAATTAATCTTTCAAAATATCATTGTGCATCTTTATGGAATTTTTATTTTAATATTTAGAAAAATTAATTTCATTTTTTTTAATCCCTTATTTTTTAAGCCCCTGGAGTTTTTTAGTATATGAATACACCCCCAAATTTTTCAGTGAATGGATTAATAAAGAAATTACAATCTGAATAGAGGGAGTTAAAATGTAATTTAAGGAATATAGGGATCTATCGTGAATTAAAATCATTTATAGGTTTTTAAAACAAAAAATCCATGTATTGTAAGGTCAAGTTCAAAAAATTAAAATCATTTATAGGCCCCACAAGGGCCCCACGACAAACTTCAGCGCAAAATATTGTTTTTTATTTTTTTTAAGAAGTCAAACAGCTTTTCCAAGTTAACTGCGCGCCAGCTATTAAGTAGTTAATTTCCCATAATTTTGGGTAATTAACACTTTTAGTCCCTGAAATTTGAATATTTATAGAAATAGTCTCATCACCCGAATATTTGTAAAAATTAGCTCCGTTGAAATTTTGTGCTTGAGATTCGACCC
This sequence comes from Acorus gramineus, assembly GCA_030737835.1. Lineage (NCBI taxonomy): Eukaryota > Viridiplantae > Streptophyta > Magnoliopsida > Acorales > Acoraceae > Acorus > Acorus gramineus. The sequence continues at coordinate 383,731 of JAUJYN010000053.1, read as the reverse complement.
CATCAGTGGGGATTTACACTGGAGACGGATTATATAATCCGTCTCCAGGAGACGGTATATATATAATCCGTCTATATATATATAATCCGTCTCTAGTAGACGGATTATATATATACCGTTTTCAGTGTAAATCTTTTTTTTTTTTTTTGTATAAATTGTTGGTTCTCACCTGTATAAAAATTTCTGCTTGAACATGCATAAATATAATAAACATGTCTTAAATATTTTCATAAATCCATTACAATCACTTGACTCCTGTTTCTAAACACAAATGAAAATGCATAAATATAATAAACATGTCTTACATCCCATAAATACAATCATCCAAATATTTTCATAAATCCTTTCTTTTTAGCTTTTCTCGGAGCAGGAGGTGCTGATGAAGAGGGTACGTCAGTTGCTGTGGATGACACACCTGATTGTGTCGAAGTGGTAAATTATTCGCCTGATTTTCGACTGACAGTAGTAGAAGTACATCAAACCCTGTGTGGTCCACGAATATATGTCTGGAGTGTCATCTCTGGAGCTTGATCAGGAGCTAGGGCTGGTTGTTGTGGTTGCTCATCGATTTCTGCCTCGAGTCGTACATCACTGAAGAACTCATCAATTGTGAATTCACTGTGAACGAAACTATCATCAACGACATCCTCAGAATCATCAGCATCTGTAGATGCACTGGAGGTACTCGAAGGTTGTCCCTTATCTCCCATCATCACCTCTGCATAGTCAAGTGCCACAGCAATTATACGATCCCACTCATCGCAGTTAGGGTATAAGACCCCCTTGCAAGCACCTCAGTAATGTTCTGTGTAACTCCCCCCTGTTAACAAAAGTTTCAATATGATAAGTTGTTATAAAATCATTTATCACTTTCTAAAAATGTAACACGCGTTTAAAATTCTTACCGAATTTGGTGCGACATAGCCTGGATGGTACTGTGGGGGTGGTGGAGGTGTGATATGTCTGACTGTTCTCTCCCAGTACCACTCCATATATCTCCTCGAACTCCGGGTATGAGAGAATTGGTGGATGTGATCCAATCGTTGGTCCCAACGCTCGATATAAGTCTGGTGAAAAACTATCCAATTGATATCCTGTCTACCTCGTCTGTTTACCCGGTCGATGGCCTCTACATCAGATGGAATGTCCTGATGCCATCCAAATTGACGTGCGACTCGATCTGGCACGTGCATCTCCACAATATCAAAGCAAATGAGTGGGACTCTAGCCGTCCACAACTCCATATGATCCATACATGCAGGTGGTAGTGTCTCATATGTCCCAGCATAAGGCTGCCATATAACCTACCAAAAACCAAATTTATAATTAGCATCCAAGCTAATAGAATATATCATGTGAAATATATGGCTAATTGTATAGTCACCTGCGACTGAAGCTGATAGTCCAGTTGTGCTCTATAGTATATCAGAACACGCGAATTTTCATCAAACCTCTGAGTCCCTTCCACCTGAAATAAGGAATTTAATGAAATATGATCTTCTATGAATTGACAAAAGAAGATGAAAATATTGACATTACCTTGCTCCCAAAGGTCGATCTCCAAGAATAAAATCCGGATCATGCAATGACGGTAATCTCTCCCACGACCATAGCTGCATTGGAACAAAATCTTTAGTAACACAAAAAAAAAAAAAATAGTATGTATGGATGAAAATTGGGGTTTGCATATTACTTGTAACAAAGAATAAAAACCATGAGATCCTGCCGACATCCTCTCTCCAAGCACACTACCTCTGTACAATGCTCTATATAAGTGGGCCAACGCAGCTGCACCCCATGAATATCGACCAGCATCCTCAAAATCTCTGAATAAATGAAGGTAGCACGCATGTATCTTATTTCCTGTGCCATCGGCGAAGATTGTTGATCCAAGCACAAATAAGATATATGCACGTGCATACTGCTGGAGGATATCGTCGTCCAATTCAACATCTGGTACGATGCTGAAGGTTTCTTTAAGCCACGAGAGAAAAATTCTTCCACCCTTGATCTTATCTGGGGGGGCCAACACCTAACAGCTCCTCACAAACGCTGGCCCAATCATCGTGGTCTGTGATACCAGTCACGGGCTTGCCATCAATGGGTAGTCCAGTCAAAATAGCAACGTCCTGAAGTGTAATTGTCATCTCGCCATGTCGCAGATGAAATGTGTTGGTTTCTGGTCTCCATCTCTCAGTCAGTGCTTGTAGAAGTCGATGATCTGATCTGGTATATCCCATCTCTGTCAAATAATACAACCATGATGCCCTCACGTATGGCTCGATGCGTGGATCCATGACCCAGTGACGCAATGCCACCATGTGGATCGTAAACTTGGAGGAGTCGGTCTGTTTAAGGAAATTATTCATATATGAAGAATAACATTAGAGAAAAACACATCATTTGTCATACCTTGCCCTGGAATCCATGATGAGACCTATGAGATCCCTGAAAATACAGCAAATCATCCACGACGGGTCCATGCCACTCACGTATGTCCATCACCTGTAATTTGAACACAAGTTAATATATACTCAAACAATTGAACATTCATCATCATATCATAATTATTTTTAACATCAATTACCAGCATTTATATTTCTACGTGGACATTTATTTTCTGTGGCCTTTCTCATGACATATTGAACATGTATATCTCAGACTTGGATCCCTGGAGTCCATATGCATACGTCGGCGAGTTGATACAGGGCGCCCCGCTTGTCTCCTAACATTTGGTGGGATGAAGATGGGATCGTTTTCCGTAGGAATCGGCCAACGACTTTTATCATCAACGGAGTGGAATCGGGGTTCATAAGTGTGTCTATATGACTCTGAGGAAAGCCAATGTGACACATATCTCCCAGGACTAATACGAGCATACCCACAGGCCGCTATGACATGTGCACATGGATAGTGAAACAACTTCGGAACATGACATTGACATTCTGCATTGTCAGAATATAAGAAAAATGTACATAACCGCATTCTTGTCTTGGACATTGAATTCTGATCTATCAAGCCTTCTTACTAACATCGCCCTTGCATCATGTGCAGTTCTCTCCAAATGTTGCTGCATAGATGGCACATGTTCACCTGACATGCTCTCGGCCGATTCACGCCTCGTATAAAAATACTCTGACACTCGTATGAATGTCTGTTGTAATATGGCAGTGACTGGCAATCCTCTTACACCTTTCAAGACACTGTTCATGCTTTCTGCTCTATTGGTGGTCATCGTGCCATGACGACGGCCATCGTCATAACAAAGGGCCCATGTTTGTGGAGGGACTTGATCAAGCCATGTGCGAGCTTGTGAGGAGGCACTAAGAATCTTTCGCATTTCATCAGCAAATTGATTTGGACATTTCAAGGTGGCAGCCCTCCACACCTGGTCACTCAACTCCTTTGATTTACATGTTTTTTGAAGTTGTCTATCATGTGTCTCATACAGAAACGATGGTGCCATGTCACATTGCTTGCTTCCTCAATATACTTCATGCCTGCTATGATGCCCAAGTGCCGATCAGATATGACACACAAATTGTTTATACCACCAACAGAAAAGAACAAGTTCCAAAGGAAGAAGGTCCAACTGCTTCTGTTCTCAGATTCAACTATAGCAAAGGCTATCGGAAGCAAACCATTTTCTGCATCGCAAGCAGTGGCTATCAGGAGATTTCCTTTATACTTTCCATACAGATGTGTTCCATCGATGCAAACCAATGGACGACAATGTTTGAAAGCCTCTAAGGCTGGTCCGAATGCCCAAAAAACACGTTCAAACTGTCGGATCGGTCTGCCCATGTTATTCTCTTGTATGACAGGGCCTTCGAAGAACACATTTGTTCCTGGATTAGACCTCCTCAAGGCATCAACATATAGAGGCAACTCAGCATATGATTCCTCCCAATTTCCAAATATCCTCTCCATAGCCTTCCATTTGGCACGGTGTGCCTTTGAATATGAAATTGTGTAGTGATGATCAGCACGTATCCTGTCCATTATCTCAGTAGGACTGATTCTCAAATTATGATGAATCATTGGCATAATTAGCTTCTATGATTTGAACTGAGTAGAGGATCCAAGCATGTATGAGGAACTCTCAGAGTTGAAATCTTGAACATTTCTGAACCACCAACCCTCCTCGCATATAATCTCCAATTACATTCATCATTTATGCACTGAACGACGTATTTTTCTGCATTTGATTTCACCACATGACATTGTACACATTTCTTTATGCTCCAGGTTCGGACAGCATTAATGAGTGACTTCTTATTCGCGAAAAGCTAACCAATCTCAAGTTCATTACACGAAGAAGATCCGATATCATAAATGCATTGATGGACATTTTCTGCCACCACTTGCTCCATGAGGTCATGTGTAGGATACATTTTAGGAACACTATATTCATGGATTGCAACTGTCTCCAGATCATGATCTTCCTCAGTATCAGGTCCTTCAACCAGTGATCTTCACAATCCTCTTCTTCTTCTTCAGTATCTTCTCCCACTTCCTCTTCTTCTTCTCCTCCTTCTTGATCTTCTTCAAATTCATTGTTTACTTCAATTCTCTCACGAATATCGTCCCAACCCATGTCATGAAATGGAAACCTATAAATGTAAACACACTATACTTATACATATGAATACACCCACCAAAAATATCATATAAATACACAATACTTACAAATGTGGTATATTGACACTCCTATGGGCATTGATCAGTGTTGCATCAATCAAATCTTCTTGGGTACACGGAACAAACAACGACGATGAAGGTTGATATGGATCACGAACAATGGAAGGATATGAATCTTCTGCATCATAATTCAACGCACCACGACCTCTTTGTATGATCTCTTCCTTCTCTAACCATAATTGAATGACATGCATGTGCTTTGGGTACAACATTACCATCACTTTCACACCCATATCATCTTCGAGAGGGGCACCCAAACTCTTTCCGTCGTGAGTGGGATGCACAGCACTCATGGTGTAATAGCCCGAACCCTCTTATGCCGAATTATGCTAATATTTACGTGTTTGGATTGCAAAATAGGATAATTTTATGTTATTAAGCTTTTGGTCCTTATTATTCTTTAAGCCTTGCATTTGGTTTCATTTTCAGAAAGCACCTTTGATGCATAATTGTAAACATATGAAGTCTTCTTTTTGAGTTATCTCTCATATAAAATTAGTTTGGCTTCATTTAGAACTACATTAGAAAAGCTATAGTTGTTTTACTGTCTCTGCCCTTAGAAGAAGAAATCTCAAGGTCTTCTGTTTGTCGCTATTTTTAATATAGTTGGAGGCTTCTTTTGATCTTGGCCTAAACATAGAAGTTGTAGATATTTTCGTTATCTTTCCAACAGAAGTTGAATCATCTGAAGTGGACTTTCCTACGAGAAGTTATGATAGTTTGAGTGGAGGCTGCACAGAATTCTAAAGAAAGGCATTTTTGTAAATTGGCTGGATCTCATAACTTCATTTAATGCCATAGGATCGGTGGAGCTATGTTATTACATAGAGGAAGAGAGAGTCGTCGAGACTCTGTTTCAAAGGAAAATAAAAAGGGAAAAATTGGGAAAAATTAGGAAAAGCTTCGTGGAATATTTTTCGTGCCATACTGGGTAAGGATTCTTGTTCTTTTCATCGTTATTCTTCGTCTAGGGTTGTTCTATTTTAGTTCTAAATTAAAAATTGTGATTTGGGGCTGAAATATGAATTTGTTTTGGGGGCTGAATAAATAAGAATTAGAGAGTTATTTTTATTGTGTTAACTTAGAGTTTGTAGTGGGGACATTGTATTTGTTTTGGGGAAACTGAGAATTTCTTGATTATTGGGATTATATGTTAGTATCTGATTGAGATTATATTTTTATCAATGGATTTCCTCTCTGCCTGTTTTAAGAGTTGGAATAGGGTGAGTCCAGTTTGAGGTGGTGAATTGCGAGGTAAGTAACCCAATCGATATTTGTTTGTTCCACATTCCATTCCACGTGGTATTATTATAAGTGACCCAATATTTGTGTTTGTTATTTCCAATTCCGCGCTTCATTGTTGTTTCTTATCATCTCTTATATTGTTTGAGATTCAAAGCCGTTTTGATCCCTATTTATTCGTGAAATTAACTATTGTCGGTTACTATATACTATATTGTTGAGACCAAGAATTATTCATGTCACTTTTACTAATTAGAATTGTTTTTCATTGAGGCTTGCTTCATATTTATCCATTATAATTCAGTTATTATTCGACATTGTGGTTTATATTATCCCAGTTCAGATTAGTTCTTGAAGTGTCATTATTACAGTTGGTTTCGCTATTCATCATCATTATCCAATCGTTGTCATCTATCATTGTTCTAGATAGTTTTGAGAATTCTAAACTAGAGTTGATTGTGAGCATATTGTGAGCCTTCTTTTGATCATGATGTATCCATCCTAGTGTCTTGCCATTAACCTATGATCTGCATGGTCGTGCTGTCCGACAATGAAGCCTTGTAGTGTATTTTGTTTCATTGCTTTTATTACCTCTTGTATTCTTGGAGTTGGATGACCATAGACCTTACAGTGAGGGTTGAGGATTACCTCCCCAGTGCACATGAGTACGTACGGTCCAACAAGGGGGACTTGAGAATACTCTGCCGTGCCTGGACATTTCGAGGGCCAGGTAGTGATTCCGTGGTGAATATTCCGAGGGTCACATGCGAGAGGTATAGATGTTGTGGACATCTCGGACATAGGGGCCGAGATGGGGTCATGTAGATGGTCTATCCAGCGCTTTGGTCATTTAGGAGCCAGAGTTGTGATTCCCTTATCATTCTTGTAGAATTGTGACATCTCGAGTGCTATCAATGAGTTAATTGACCTTCTTTGATTGATGGGTGATTTCAGAGTATGTGCCTTTAGTTCAGTGGTGTTGATTCTTGATGATATTTATTGGTCCTATCACTTGTGATGTGTTCGTTTGAGCTATTCATTCCTATTTTTATATATCAGCGATGTTATTGTTCTCCACTGATGATCATACAGTGCTTTCATGTGTTATTATGCTTTGACCTGATGTTGACTAAGCTTGACTTTGATGTCATCCTTGTTTTCCTTATGCGTGGAATGTCCGGGTTACTTACTGAGCAGCTTTCACTCATTCTATTCTATTTTTCTATTTTTGCAGAGTAGAGGCGGGGGTTCCTAGGCGTTGACTTTGTCTTCTTTTGGGGGTCACGTCCAGTTGGTGATAGGTACATATATATGGATGTGGATATTGTTGATGTTTAGGATCTGTATATGATTATTTTGGTAGAGGCTGGTCTAGTGAACCATGCCTATGTTAAAATGCTTTGTATATATGGATGACTGTATATAAGGTGTGTTAGATGCTCTGTTGATTGGTCAAACTTTTTTGGGTGAGTTTATATAAGTGATTATATATATCTTGATTATTATATGTTATCTTAGGGTTGTTATCAGATGAGATTATATAGGGTGGTTATTTCGATGTTTTTAAAAAAATGGTGAGTTTTGAGGCACGTGGTGTGCACATGTCGATGGTTTTGGGCACGGGCCGTCACACATGGACAATTTGTAACGACTTGGATCAGTCCCCGTCAAATGGTACATCATTTGGAGCAAATCGACATAAGAGATCCTCTTATAATGATGGTGGTTTTCCTACTATTACCTTCATAAAATGAAGTATCTTCACATTAAACAATCCTCCAGTTAAAAGAGTAATTAACGGGACATCGGATTTCTTCACCATCTAAACCATAAATTATTCAACTTAGTAAATATATTTCTAAATTGATAATAAAAAAATTCATCCAACACATACAAGTATATTAAACAATATAACATTCATGCAACACATACAAAGTATATTTCCTAAATGACTTCAATTTTTTAAAATGTTTCCTAAGAGGCCTTTGAATTTTTTCCTAAGGCCTTTTAATTTTTTAAAAAGTTTTTATATGACAATCAAATTTTTCAAATATGTTTTTAAGTTTTAAAAATCTATTTTGACAAATAAGAAATTCTCAATAAACCAAACACAAAAAAAATTAACATTTAGTTTAACAAAACATCACATATTCAACATGTCAATAATAAAAAAAAGCACACAAAACATTTATACATAAAATCAAAACAATTGGATAAATAAATAAATTTAAGAAATTTTTGGGTTTTAATGTTTACCTTTGGATGAAAAATGGTATTTGAAAATTGATTAAAATGTATATGAACTGTTTGGGGGTGATTTTCGGATGGGGTGGGTGAAAATGGGCCTTTGGAGGGAGAAAAAAAGGAGTGAATAGGGTTTCTCTGTGGGGGTAGGATATATATAGTACGTGCTCTGGAGATGGATTATCTCCAATGGAAATCCCCACTAAAAGGGTGAAAGCACTGGAGACGGATTATATATAATCCTTTTCAGTGTAAATCCCCACAGACGGATTAAAACACCGAGACGGGTTATATATAATCCGTCTTCAGTACAAACATTCAAAAAAAAAAAAAATGATCAGCACTGATGTGACAGCCTGACCAAGTGACTGAGGCTAGTTTTTATAAATATTCAAGTGACGGGCTATTTTATAAATATTCAAATTTTAAGAGCTAAAAGTGTTAATTACCCTAATTTAAACTTCTCCTTTCTTCCGACCCATGAAAACACACGCATCATCCCCCCTCCCTCCCCTCCCCTCCCTCCCTTAGTTCCTCCAAAAGAATCCCATATAAGTAATCTCTTCACACCCCTCCCAAAAAAAAAAAAAAAAAACATGGCTCCCAAAAACCTCTCCCACCCCTTCCACCTCCTCCTCCTCCTCCTCCTCTCTTCTATCCCCACATCACCAACTCCCTAATCCCACTCAATTCCTCTCTCAAACCCCCCCCAACAAAAACAATCCCCCACCACCACCACCACCTCCACCTGCCACCTGGTCTTCCCCCAAAAATTACCTTCTCCTTCGGTTTCCTCCCCTACCCCTCCGACACCTCTCTCTTCTCCGCCGCCGTCATCCTCTACCCCTCCTCCACCCCCGTCTGGCGTGCCCCCTCCAAATCCTCCCCCGCCTCCATCCAATTCCAATCCAACGGCAACCTCCGCCTCATCGACGGTTCTGGCTCCGTCATCTGGCAGTCCAACCGAGGCGTCTCTGTCGCCATCCTCGACGACTCGGGTAACCTAGCATTGAAAAACGCAACGTCGACAGTCATCTGGGACACCTTCTCCAACCCCACCGACACAGTTCTCCAGTCGTAGAACCTCACCACGCGTTCCAAGCTCCGCTCCGGTCCCTACTCCTTCTCCCTCCTCGCCTCGGGCAAGCTCACCCTCAATGGAACGACAGTATAACCTACTATAACAAGCACGGTTTCAAATCCTCTTTCTCGGCGAACCAGAGCCTCGCCTCGCCTGTTCTGTCCCTCGAGACAAACGGACAAACCACTGGAATCCTTTATTTGATCGACGCGTCGCTGCCTTTGCCTGCGGTCGTTGCGTACAGCAGCAACTACGGCGAGGCGAGCCTGATGCGCTTCATTCGGCTCGAGACGGATGGGAATTTGAGAGCCTACAGTTTGTCGAAATACAGCGGGTCCACGCCGTCCGCGGAGTGGTCCGCGGTCGAGGACCAGTGCGAGGTCTTCGGCTACTGCGGCAACATGGGCATCTGCACCTACAACGATGCCGAGCCAGTGTGTCGTTGCCCGTCGCAGAATTTCGTTCCCTCCGAGCTGAACGACCCCAGAAAGGGATGCAAACGCAAGCAAGAGATCTCCGACTGTCCGATGAACTCGACCATGCGAGAATTGGATAACACCCAGTTCTTGACGTACCCTCTCAAGCAGTTGCCTCCAATGGCAACGAGGTCTTCTTTGAAGGGTTCTCCGCATGCCGCGAGAATTGCCTTACACAGCCGAGTTTCGTGTACTTTATTAGTGGATACCAGTCCCCGGCGCTTCTCAGCACGTCGTTCGTTCGGGTGTGCCCTCCCGCACTGCTGAATCAGCCGATCTCTGTTTCGAGCAATACCCTGACGAAGAAATCGGGGTTGAGAGCTGGTATTGTTGTGGCTGTGGTGGTTGGGACACTTGTGGGTCTTGTCCTCTTGGAGGGTGTGGTCTATTATTGTTTCTGTCGGGGTTCGAGGTTTGCGGCAGAGTATGCTCAGTACACGCTCCTCGAATATGCTTCGGGTGCGCTCATTCAGTTCTCGTATAAGGAACTACAGAAGTGCACGAGAGAGAGAGAGGAGCAGTTCTCTTCAGGACTTCTTCTTCGTGGATTCCGACGTTGTTCCACGTGGTCTTCTTCTTCCAATTATTTAGAAGATCAGATTTAGGGTTCTTCTTGTGGTAACCCTGTATCCCTCTCTTATATTTGTATTCCTCAAGTTTTGGCAAAACTTGAGAAGACATTATTTTTCATTATATTTTTAATATAGTGGATTGCTGCTGGAGTGCCCCGTGGATGTAGGCTTAAGCCGAACCACGTTAAATTTGGTGTTGCTTGGTGGTTTGCTTGTCTTTATATTTTTCTGATTGCTTTGGTGATTATTTTGGGCTGCATAAATATTTTTCCGCGATTAGTATTATTTATTTCACTCAAATAAAATTGTTAAAAATCCCAACAAGTGGTATCAGAGCAGGGTTCAGATTTATTTGTGTGAGATGGCAGATAATACTATTGGAAAGATGATTGAGTTGAATAATTCCAATTGGTTGATATGGAAGCCCAAGATGGAGGACATCCTTTACTGTAAGGATTTGTATGAACCAATTGAAGGAGATAAAAGCAAACCAGAAAAAATATCAGAAGAAGATTGGACCAAGTTGAACAGAAGATGTGTTGCCGCTATTCGACAATGGATTGATGCCAGCATATTTCATCACGTTGCTAATGAGAAGAATGCACATACTCTATGGAAAACGTTACAGTCTTTGTATGAGAAAAAGACTACGAGTAACAAGGCGTTTTTAATCAGAAAACTCGTGAACTTAAAGTTCAAAGGTGGCAGTGTTACAGAGCACCTGAATGAGTTTCAAAGCTTAGTGAACCAGTTGACCACGATGAAGATGACTCTAGATGATGAGTTACAGGCTTTGTTGCTTTTGGGATCTTTGTCTGACAGTTGGGAGACATTAGTTGTCACGTTGAGTAATTCTGCTCCAGATGGTGTATTGTCTATGAGTACGGTTACGAGCTCTTTGCTAAATGAAGAAACAAGGAGAAAATCAACGGCTTCAGACAGTCCACAAGCACTTGTTATAGATAACAGGGGGAGGAGCAAGAGTCGAGGACCAAAGAGTCATGGCAGATTTAGAAGCAAATCAATGTCTAGAGATTTTGCGTGTTACCACTGTGGTAAAACAGGTCACATTAAAAAGTATTGCCGAATTTTTAAAAGAGAACAGAAAGAGGGACATGATCAGAAGAAAAAGGATGACGACAAGAACACTGCGGCTATTACATCTGCAGATGATTTGGTAGTCTTCTCATTCGGAGAGGATGAATGCCTGCATATTTCAGATCGGGGCACTGAGTGGGTGGTAGATACAGGAGCATCTTTTCATGCGACTCCTAATATGGGGTCTTTCACTTCGTACAGAGCAGGAGACTTTGGCACCGTGAAAATGGGTAACACCAGCCACTCAAAGATTGCAGGGATTGGTGATGTGTGCGTACAAACTGATGTAGGACACACATTAATTTTGAAAGATGTTCGTCATGTTCCTGATTTACGCCTCAATCTGCTTTCGGGGATTGCTTTGGATCGACAAGGGTTCGAAAGTCATTTCGGCAATGAAAAATGGAAGCTTACTAAGGGCTCGTTGATTGTTGCAAGAGGAAAGAGTTGTTGCACTTTGTACAAGACTCATTTAAAGGTATGCAGTGATGGAATGAATACAGCAGAAGAAAATTCGTCTCCAGATTTATGGCATAGGCGGCTTGGTCACATGAGCGAGAAGGGGTTACAAGTTCTGGCAAAGAAGTCTCTAATTTCCTTTTCCAAAGGTATGCCTCTTAGCTCTTGTGAACATTGTTTGATTGGAAAGCATCATAGAGTTTCATTCGGAAAAACATTAGAAAGAAAATTAAATATTCTTGATTTGATATATTCTGATGTTTGTGGTCCATTTGAGGTTGAATCTCTGGGTGGCCATAGGTATTTTGTTACTTTTATTGATGATGCATCCAGGAAAGTGTGGGTCTATTTGTTGAGAACGAAGGATCAGGTCTTCGAGCACTTTCAAAAATTTCATGCCATGGTGGAAAGGGAGACAGGAAGAAAATTAAAGTCACTACGGACAGATAATGGAGGAGAGTACACTTCGAGAGAGTTCAGAGATTATTGCTCGCGTCACGGCATTCGACACGAAAGAACTGAACCTGGTACTCCACAGCATAATGGTGTTGCAGAACGGAAGAATCGCACCATCGTTGAAAAAGTCGTGTGTATGATGAAGATGGCAAATTTGCCTAGAACCTTCTGGGGTGAAGCTGTTTCGACTGCCTGCTACTTGATAAACAGATCACCGACAGTATCTTTGGATTCTAATATCCCAGAGAAAGTTTGGTCCGGAAAGGAGGTTTCGTATTCACATTTGAAGGTCTTTGGATGTAAGGCTTTCGTGCATGTACCCAAAGAGCAGAGAAAGAAGCTTGATGATAAAGCAGTTCCATGCATCTTCATTGGCTATGGCGGTGAAGAATTTGGCTACAGGTTTTGGGATCCGATAAAGAAAAGGGTGATTCGGCACAGAGATGTGGTCTTCTACGAGAGTCAGAGTATTAAAGATTTCGACAGAACTACGAAATCAGTTGATGGTGTTGCAGACCTTACACCTATTCCCTCTCCAGGACAGCCGGCTACAGATGGAGAGGAGACGAGAAGTGAAGACATTGATGTGGTGCCAGAAATTCCTAACAACAATGAAGAGCCAGAGCAGGAAGTTCCTGAACAGGGGGAGCAGCATAGTCAGTCAGAGACTACAGATACTCAGATTAGAAAATCATCCAGAGAGCACAGGCCAACATCAAATACCCCACCTCTGAGTATATTTTGCTCACTGAAGAGGGGGAGCCAGAAAGTTTTCAGGAGGTACAAACTCATAAAGAAAAAGAAAAATGGCTTAGGGCCATGCATGATGAGATGAACTCTCTACAGAAAAATAATACTTATGAGTTGGTTGAACTTCCTAAGGATAGAAAAGCTTTGCAAAATAAATGGGTGTTCAAGCTCAAAAGAGATGGGAACGAGAATTTGGTGAAGTACAAAGCTCGACTAGTGGTCAAAGGCTTTGGACAGAAGCACGGAATAGACTTCGATGAGATATTCGCTCCAGTGGTGAAGATGACTTCCATCAGAACAATTCTCAGTTTAGCAGCTAGCCTTGATCTTGAGGTTGAACAGCTCGATGTAAAGACTGCATTCCTCCATGGCGATTTGGAGGAAGAGATATACATGGTGCAACCAGAGGGATTTGAAGTCAAAGGAAAAGAACACATGGTTTGCAGATTAAAGAAAAGTCTCTATGGACTGAAGCAGGCACCAAGGCAGTGGTATAAAAAGTTCGACTCCTTCATGGTGAGTCAGGAATACCAAAAGACAACTGCAGACCCTTGTGTTTATTTCAAAAGGTCCACTAAAGGTGATTTCATAATTCTTTTGCTCTATGTGGATGATATGCTCATAATCGGACAGAATGCTATGATGATCACAAAATTAAAACAGGAGTTATTTAAGTCTTTTGAAATGAAAGACTTAGGATCAGCACGACAGATTTTGGGCATGCAGGTTATTCGTGATAGGAAAGCTAAGAAATTGTGGTTGTCACAAGAAAAATATATTGAACGAATTCTTGAAAGGTTCAATATGAAAGGTGCCAATGCCGTTAGCACGCCTATCACAGAAAATTTAAAATTGAGCAGAAGTTCGTGTCCCTCGACCAATGAAGAAAAGGAAGAGATGAAGAAAATTCCCTACTCCTCTGCAGTAGGAAGTTTGATGTATGCTATGGTATGCACTCGGCCAGATATATCATATGCAGTTGGTGTTGTGAGCAGATATCTTGCGAATCCTGGAAAGGATCATTGGGAAGCAGTGAAGTGGATCTTCAGGTATTTAAAGGGCAGTTCGAAGTTGTGCTTGAGTTTCGGCAGTTCAAAACCAGTGTTGGAAGGCTTTACAGATGCTGACATGGCAGGTGATCTTGATCAACGAAAGTCAACATCGGGATACTTATTTACTTTCGCAGGGGGAGCTGTTTCTTGGCAGTCAAAACTGCAAAAGTGTGTTGCTTTGTCTACGACAGAAGCAGAGTATATTGCAGCTACCGAAGCAAGTAAAGAAATGATATGGTTGAAACGTTTTCTCCAAGAACTGGGTTTGAAGCAAGACGAGTATGTAGTATTTTGTGATAGCCAGAGCGCTTTGGATTTGAGTAAAAATGCTACTTATCATTCTCGTACGAAGCACATTGATATTAGATATCATTGGATCCGTGATGCCATCGAGAAAAACTTGATGAAGATGAAGAAGATTCACACCGACCGTAATCCCGCAGATGCGATGACAAAAGTTGTTCCGAAGAACAAGTTCGAGCTTTGCAAGAAGTTGGCTAGCATGGACTCCAGGTGAGGAGTCACGGACCGGGTTCCCCCCTCATTGGGCTGGAGGGGGAGATTGTTGGGTGTGAGCCCAGCCCATGATGGCCCATGCATGGGTGGTATATATATATGCACGTGAACAGGGCATAATTAGATATTAGGTTTTTCCTTTCTCTTTTGTTTTCTATGACCGACTTATGTTAGCGGCAGCTCTTGTTCGGCAAAAACAGAGAGAGAGAGAGAGAGAGAGAGAGAGAGAGAGAGAGAGAGAGTTCTCTTCAGGACTTCTTCTTCGTGGATTCCGACGTTGTTCCACGTGGTCTTCTTCTTCCAATTATTTAGAAGATCAGATTTAGGGTTCTTCTTGTGGTAACCCTGTATCCCTCTCTTATATTTGTATTCCTCAAGTTTTGGGCAAAACTTGAGAAGACATTATTTTTCATTATATTTTTAATATAGTGGATTGCTGCTGGAGTGCCCCGTGGATGTAGGCTTAAGCCGAACCACGTTAAATTTGGTGTTGCTTGGTGGTTTGCTTGTCTTTATATTTTTCTGATTGCTTTGGTGATTATTTTGGGCTGCATAAATATTTTTTCCGCGATTAGTATTATTTATTTCACTCAAATAAAATTGTTAAAAATCCCAACACGATGAACTCGACCATGCGAGAATTGGATAACACCCAGTTCTTGACGTACCCTCTCAAGCAAGTTGCCTCCAATGGCAACGAGGTCTTCTTTGAAGGGTTCTCCGCATGCCGCGAGAATTGCCTTACACAGCCGAGTTTCGTGTACTTTATTAGTGGATACCAGTCCCCGGCGCTTCTCAGCACGTCGTTCGTTCGGGTGTGCCCTCCCGCACTGCTGAATCAGCCGATCTCTGTTTCGAGCAATACCCTGACGAAGAAATCGGGGTTGAGAGCTGGTATTGTTGTGGCTGTGGTGGTTGGGACACTTGTGGGTCTTGTCCTCTTGGAGGGTGTGGTCTATTATTGTTTCTGTCGGGGTTCGAGGTTTGCGGCAGAGTATGCTCAGTACACGCTCCTCGAATATGCTTCGGGTGCGCTCATTCAGTTCTCGTATAAGGAACTACAGAAGTGCACGAAGGGGTTCAGGGAAAAGCTTGGAGCCGGCGGGTTTGGGGCTGTTTATCATGGTACATTGGCCAATCAGACGGTTGTTGCAGTGAAGCAGCTTGAGGGGATTGAGCAGGGGGAGAAGCAATTTCGGATGGAGGTCGCAACAATAAGCAGCACCCACCATTTGAATCTGGTGGGACTGATTGGGTTCTGCTCTGAAGGATGTCATAGGTTGCTTGTGTATGAGTTCATGAAAAATGGGTCTTTGGATTGCTTTCTTTTCTCTTCAATGTCAAGGCTAGGATGGGAGACTCGATTCAGTATTGCGCTTGGGACTGCGAAGGGGATAACTTATCTCCACGAGGAGTGCAGGGATTGCATTATACACTGTGATATCAAGCCAGAAAACATCCTCCTTGATAAGAATTTCAATGCCAAAGTCTTGGATTTTGGACTCGTGAAGCTCATCAACCCCAAAGACCACCGGCATCGTACATTGATGAGTGTTAGGAGAACAAGAGGATATCTAGCTCCTGAATGGCTTGCAAACTTACCAATCACTTCAAAGTCTGATGTTTACAGTTATGGGATGATTTTATTGGAGACTGTCAGTGGGAGGAGAAATTTCGATGTGTCGGAAGAGACTGGTCAGAAAAATTTCTCAGTGTGGGCTTATGAAGAGTATGATAAGGGAAACATTGGAGGTATTGTTGATAAGAGGTTGAATGACAATGAGATTGATGCCGAACAGTTGAGAAGGGTGATTGAGGTTTGTTTTTGGTGCATTCAAGAACAGCCATCGCAGAGGCCAACGATGGGGAAAGTCGTGCAGATGCTTGAAGGGATTATGACAATTGAGAGACCTCCAGCTCCAAAGGCTTTGGATGGGACTTTGAGTATCACGAGTGGAAGTGTTAGCGTGAGCGCTAACTCCACATTTGCTGAGCATTAGCGTTAGTGTGAGCGTTAGCGTGAGCGCTAACAGCCATCGCAGAGGCCAACGATGGGGAAAGTCGTGCAGATGCTTTGGATGGGACTATAAGTATCACAAGTGGAAGTGTTAGCGTGAGTGCTGCACCTGTGACCTCTTCGCCTTCATCGTTGCAAGCCTTGAGTGGTTCATCATCTGTGTCGGAAAGAAATAATGAAAAGATATCATCATCTCTGTTGGCTCAAATCAATTATAGTTGATCTGATTTCATATTCTTGAGCAATCACATTACAATTTTATATAACATAATATGCTATCTCGGAATCTTCATTTGCCTGCCATTTGTGTATTTGAAACACGATTGCCAGACAAAGGACTGGCCATTGTTACTATTGTATTTATCTGCAGTGGAAGGATAAAGTTCTAAAGATCATGGAAATATTGTATTCTTAAAACACGACATTATGCTTCGTTATGATTATGTGATTTGGAATAAGAACTGTCTTTGGAAACCGAGCTATTGTTTAGAATGTACTGAATTAAATTTTTTTATTAGCATTTATATTTGGTAATTATAAAAGGAACCTTGGAAAATTTCACATTGCTAAAAACAATTCCCTTTCAGACTTTTCATGTTTTGGTGAATGATCTGTGGACTGTCATTGAAAAGTTTGGACAATAAGTATGTTATATCTTGCACAATAAGTTTAACCCCTTCTTGAATGTTGTTTCTGATGTGCTTTTATCTTCGAATTTGTTTCATAATTTAATTAACTCTGGGTGAGACAATGGAAACTTTGATTTTGTTGTCTATTGAATGTTAAAAAATTTAGAGCTTCATATTGTACTCTTGAGATATCATGTTTGTCTTATAGCCTTAACATAAGGACTGCATAAGTCCATAAACATCTCTCGCCTTTGTAAAAGATGTCAAATGATCAAATCGTAGACCCTTTTAACTTACTAGCTTTTGGTATTAAGGTGGATTGATGATTTCATTTATCAGCAGTGGAAATATATGAGTTCTAGGAAATTAGAATTCATTCAAATAGAATATTTTTCAGTAACACTCAACTGAGGTGTTAATATTTTTAAAACACAACCTTATGATGCATTGTAGATTATTGAATTTATGATTAAGTATTCCCTTTGGAAAGGCTTGGATGAACTTTGAATAATGTTAGAAAAGTCAATCTTGTAGTTACTCTTGCAATCCACAATTTACGTTTTTTTTTTAAGTGTGTACTTGTTTAATAAAATACATACCCTTACAAAGAACTGAACCATATACTTGAATAAATTAAATCCATACTTTTTTTTGTATATTTCTAACGTAATATATACGATATACTAGGTTAGAGGAATGTGGATTGTATCAGTATTTTGGATTAAGAAATATATATGGCAAGCTTTAAAGTAACATTTCTAGAGTTGGCAATGCTAAAAATATCCTTCTAGCTTTCATATTTTGGTTAAAACTAAAATTTCAGTACTGTCACGGGAAAGTTTGGATCTCATATTCTGCTGCTTTTTTTACTCTGTTTCAATTAGCCGTGTAAAGTGGATGAAAGACTCTGTGTTTATTGAAAGTTTTGGAAGAAAAATAAATGTTAAGGGGACAAGGTTTTTTTTTTTTTTTTTTTTTTTGTCTAATATTACATCCAACCACATTTCTAGCATCAATTCCAGTCTACATGTGTTTCAAAATTTTTAAACATAATATACATCATCTAATGAGTTACATACTTTTATAAAAAATGAAACATAAATTCAAATGAATTAAATAGATATATTTATAAAAAATATAAAAAAATTCTTTTAAAACATGCAACGTGTTAACATAAACATGTCAATAGAAATCTATCAATGCATACAAGTTAATTTAGGTATAACAATGCCTTTTTTTTTTATTGGAAACTGTCAGTGGGAGAAGAAATTTTGATGTGTCGGAAGAGACATGTTTTGGTTGCCATTTTAATGTCACTAGTTTAAATGCATGCGCCATTGCGCGTGTTAGATACTAATCACAAAACCAATAAGAATTTGACTTGTAAAATTTTGCATGAACTATATTATATCAATGAACTATATTTTTCATGAATTATATATTTGCATTAACTATATTACTGAATTCACATAATTGTAATACACAATTATAAGTATATACAAGAATATTAATCATAAGTATATAAGAATAATACAGTTGCTTGAAAATGGAAATAGGTATACACTTCTAATAATGTATGAAC
The DNA here is from genome assembly GCA_030737835.1 of Acorus gramineus. NCBI lineage: Eukaryota > Viridiplantae > Streptophyta > Magnoliopsida > Acorales > Acoraceae > Acorus > Acorus gramineus. The sequence continues at coordinate 364,856 of JAUJYN010000053.1, read as the reverse complement.
AAGCAATTTTAAACTTAAAACATGACAGTCATCCACATGTTCATTGCATTACATCAACAATGAGCCATTTCAGTAAAACTTAAAGCAGGGGAACTACAGAATCTAATATATATAATAAGTATATATTTCATAGATGAACAATAACAGGGGGGCTTTTTTTGCAAAGCTTGGCATGTAGCAACCCTAAAATGGACTCTAATAAGGGGGCAATCTTACAGCATCTATGCTTTTTTCCAACTCTTAGAGCACAGTGAGCTATATTAACCAACCAAAAGATTGTTAAATAGAGTCACATGTTCTTGGCCATCTTTAGGATTCACCTGAAAAATCCAATCCAAGTCAGCACACAGCCTTAAGTCATAAACTAAATATCCCTTGTCATGGTTGCTTGAACAAAACATAAAATCCTTAGACATAGTAGAACTGAATCATATGCAAACATTGACAGAAATTGTGATATCTTGAATGTTTTTACACACGGGACATTACATAATATAATGACAGCAAAAACTTTCAAGAGAACATGACATAGTGAAGGTTTAGGTTAAAAAAAAACATTTTCTTCTACACAATTAAGCTAATTCAAACTTTACGAGGCAGAAATAACTATATTCTTCAATTGTACATAATAGTAGAAACCAAACTCTAACAATATCTAAGAAAGAAAAAAAATAATCAATTCTATCTATCTAAATTCGAACCATGAATTTCTTCTTTAAACTGTAGGAGTTGTCATAAACCTTTGATGCTTCAATAAAATGAAAGGCTGTTTCACCAAAGCAAGCAAGGGAATGGGCATAATGTCCTCTCAGCATTTCGATAACGCAATCACAAGCTTGTAGCATTACCCATATTCATGTTTGCTAGCAATAAAAACATGACAAATAATGGGGTTAGCTAAATTCATCCATTTGCAAGGCAATGATTGAGGACTCTCTTGCTCTATAACAGGATATATCTGATCATTTACTATCTAAGTATCTACAAACAAAAAACAAAGAATCATAGCCATAATACCTGCATCAATTGAGATCTCATTTGAGCCTTCAGATTCAACATGTCAGTATTGTCAATGACATAATAGAAGGACCCAATCACCTGTGCATGCTTGTTTGTTCACCAGTGATATCTAAAGTTGCTTGCCACTGAGTATGTCTCCCCGCATCTTAGGGGATCATGTGAGCATATAGTTACAAGCATGCCTTAGAAAATATTATAACCTTGTTGTTATAATATATGTTTCCCCGCATCTTAGTTATGCACCCTGGAGGAATTCTTGAGAATTCATGACATTAGAAATGTTAGGAAGCGTTGTCGACGGATCCAAGAGGATCGCATGCGTGTGGGTAGGCTGTTCTCTTCCCTTCGTTGGATCCGTGTAGTGACATCCCCGGCATTAGACAGGCTGTCCTGACAGAGGGCTCCCATCTGTAGGTACCTCCGATGCATCGGACAGTGCTGATCGTGGGAGTATACCAGGTAAGCTACGGAGCGTGGGAGAGGCTACCGGTGGACCAAGGGTGAATAGCAGTCTAGTCAGTCCCAAAAGGCCCATGTCACCCCCTAAAGGGTGAGGGTGAGGGTGGGGTGGGTCGGCGATGTTACGACCCACTAGCTTGTACAGTTACTCCCGTTTAGTGACTGTAATTATTTTAAGGTTAATAGGTGTTGCGTTGCATAGTTTGTGCCATTCACTGAGTGTGTGGCACACCCCTCGCATATTCTTCTCCTCCAGAGTGGTAGTTGTTTCCATGGGGTTCGCTTTGCGAACATGGAATGTTCACTCCCAAGGTTGTCTGAGTTGAAGAGGCCGGGTTGTAGCTATCCTGACAGAGGGCTCCCATCCGTAGGTACCACCGATGCAGTCGGAGGAGTACCGATCGTGGGAGTATACCAGGTAGAGGCTACCCGGAAGAGGGCTAACGAATGATATCACGAGCGTGGAATCGTTCTCCCCTTCGTTGGATCCGATGTAGGAACTCCCCGGCGTTGGCTGTACCTGACAGAGGGCTCCCATCCGTAGGTACCTCCGATGTGTCGGACAGTACTGATAGTGGGAGTGCACTAGGTGGAGGCCACGAGGGTGGGAGAGGCTACCGGGTGGACCAGGGGTGTAGAGCAGTCTAAGTCTCTTCCCAAAGTCCCAAGATGTCTCCTTTCAGGAGTGAGGGTGTGGATGAGGCGAAGACACGTCGCCTCGTGACCCATTCGTTGTTCGACCGTTCCCATAGTTGTTGGGTCTGGTCTCGTGATCGATGTTGAAGGACATCGATGGGCGATTATCTAGATGTAGATGATCCAGTAGTGTTCAGTAGACCAGTAAATCCGAGTCTCTTCGACTGACGGTATGGTCTCTAGACAAGTAAATCCGGGTCTCTTCGACCGACGGTATGGTCTCTCCCCATAAGTCCCAAGAGACTCCCTCCGGGAGTGAGGGTGGGGGTGAGGTTGGTCGCGCCGCCGCGTGACCCAATTACCCATGGGTTTCTACCCATGTTTTCCTTGAAAGGAAATTGATTATGTATTGAACTGTAGAATGGTGACTGGTTTCCAGCCACTCACTGAGCTTGTAGCTCACCCCTCGTAAACTGTTTCTTTTATGGGGCAGTGTTGGGCGTGGAGCTGGAGCTTCCTGTGGTGTAGTCTTATGGGCGTGGAGCGTTCTGCCGGCGGGTGGCTTGTGCGAGGCTGTCAGCATTCCTAGAGTCATTTTATGCTTTGTAAATCGTGCATGTGGCACAGGTTGTATTTTCTTTGGTCTAGACTTGGCTTTCACAGGACATTGATTGTGTATTCGGGTCTGTAATAATGTTTTTGATTTACAGACATTGTTATATATTATGCTTCCGCTTTTCAGTCAGTTATCATTATCTTGCTTTGCCGCCTTGTGTTATATATGTGTCACTTTTTAGCCTTCTGGTAACCATTGGAGCATTCTGGCAGTTTTTCAACTTTTTCGTTTTTCGATCGGAACCGCTAAAATTTTAGACTTTTAGCTATCATCCTGAGTTTGAGGACTCCGATTGAAAATCTAACTACATATTATGTGTCCTGGTACCATTTCAAGCTACTCACAAAAATTTCATTGAATTCCGGTAACGTTTCAGAATTTCATAGTTCCGAATCGTATCCGGGTTTTGATCGAGCGAAAAGTTATTGGGAGACTTGACTTGGTCAAGGTTGACCTTTGACTTGGTCATTGGGTTTTGGTTTTTAGTGTGGTTGGGTTGACTAGGGTCAAAGTGCACTTAAACCTAACTTAAACCTAGCTTAACCTAATTAATCCTTGTGTTAAGTGTAAGTGGTGAGTGTGTGAGGTGTGTGTGTGGCCCCCTTTAAGTCCACGCCTAGGAATAGTGCCCCCCCCCCCCACTATTCATCATCTTCTCCACCTCTCAATCTCTCTCTCCCTCTCTTTAAAACCCCCTTTTGACCTGATCAAGAAACTCTAGAAGGAGAAAAGATAGGTGAGGACCCGATCTATCTTCCTATGGTCTCGGATTCGAGTTCCCTCATGTGTGACCCCCTCTCATAGCCTCTTTTCTCCCCTGTTTTCAGCCCTTCCTTGGCTGAGTGGAGATCTTGGTGGTGGTGGTCTTGGTGGTGGCAAATCGATGAGCGAAGAGCACCCGTTCTTCCTCCCCTTTCCTTCCTCTCCTTGGGTGAGTTTATTTCCTTCCTTTTCTTGTTTAGATGCATGTTAGGAGGTGTTTTTGGTTATGCATGGCTGTTGGGTGGTTGGAGGGGGCTGTTGGGGGCTGTTGGAGGTGTTAGGGTTGGCTCGGGTGCATGCGGGCTCACCGGCGCGCGTGCGCGTGAGCCTGCGCGCGCAGGCAGGCAGGCGCAGGCAGGCGAGCTGCGGTCAGGCGCGCTGGGCACGTGCGGTCGGGTGCGCTGGGCGCAGTGCACGGCGTACGCGCGAAGCGCTGCGCAGGGGCGCGTTGCGTGCGGTGTGCGCGGGGAGGCGAGCGGGCATGCGCGCGGGGTGCTGCGCTGGGGCACAGTCCGTGCGGGTGTGCGCGCGAGGTGCTGCACTGGGGCGCAGTGCGCTCGGGTGCACCCGGGGCTGGACACGCGGTGCGCGCGGGCACGCGCGAGCGTGCGTGCGGCGTGCGGCGGGTCTGGGCGTGCTGGCAGAGGCGCGGCAGCGCGTCTGGGTGCGCGGGCTGGGACACAGCAGTGCGCCCGGGGCTCGGGCGTGCGTGCGTGCGTGCGCACCCGTGCGTGCGCGTGCGGGTGGCAGTGCGCATGGCTGCCCAGGGGTGTGGGAGTGAGTCGGGGCACTCGGGCTCGCGTGCGTACGGGCCGTATGTACGCTTGCCCGAGTGTTGGGTATTTTTAGTGTATTTTTGTATGTAATTGTGTATTTTACTCACTATGTTGAATGCCCTGTCTTGCAGATCTTGACGGACGGTCACGCGACGACCCGGGTATTGGTGAGTGGGACAATCCAACCCAGTAGGGAGGCGTATATGCTTTTAGGCGTGTATCGTTCTCCCCTGGGGCACCATAGTTTAATATTAACTTGTATAATATGTAATCTATGCAGGCATGATTGTTATGTAGTATGCATGCCACCCTAGATCTTGTATGTTAGGGACTTGCACCCTTAGGATATGTGTAAGAGCCATGCATCCTGATACCATATTTTCATGCTAGGAAGCCCTGAACCTATGCATGTTCCCATTTAGCTTAATTTATTTAAATCAAATGCGAGCTTATTTAGTAATGAGCATGCTTAGTGAATATTACAACCATGAGGTTATAATACAGGCTTCCCCGCATCGTAGTTATGCTCCCTGGAGGAATTCGCAAGAATTCATGACATTTAAATTGTTAGGAAGATGTTGCCGACGGATCCGATTGGATCGTATACGTGTGGGTAGGCTGTTTCTGTTCCCTTCGTTGGATCTGTATAGAGACTGCCCCAGCGTTAGAAAGGCCGTCCTGACAGAGGGCTCCCATCAGTAGGTACCTCCTGATTTGGTTTTGGACTGTGCTGAATTGTGGGAGTAGATCAGGCGGCCTATGGAGTGGAGGAGAGGCTATCGGTGGACCAAGGGTGATTAACAGCCTAGTCAGTCCCAATATCCTATGTCACCTATTGGAGGGTGAGGGTGAGGGTGTGGTGGGTCGGCGATGTCGCGACCCACTGGATTGTGTAATTCCTGCCACTTTGAAGTTTTGAATAATTTTGAGGTTAATATGAATTGTGATGCATGGGTTGTGCTATTCACTGAGCGTGTGGCTCACCCCTCGCATATTTTTCTCCATTTATCACGGAGTCGGATCTGAAGGAGGAGCTCCCCGAGGGACTTCAGAAGTAGCGGAGCAGCCCCACGTTCCCGCGAGTGTTAGAGGCTATCAGCATCCCTTTTTTATTGTATGTATTATATTTCCGTGCTTGGGCACCCGTTGTATTATATTTGGATGTCTTTGTATATGTATTGGCTCTCACAGGATAATTGATTATGTATCGAGTCTGTAATGTGTTTTTGAATTACAGACTCAGTCTTTTAACTTCCGCTATTTGGTGTATATATATCATGTCAGCCCTGCTTTTGTCTGTGTTGTCATTTTTGGTGTTGTTTAGAGTATATTATTGACCTCCTGTATAGACTGCTGATATCATATTTGTACACTTGCCGTGTCCCAGGGACGGCCGCCCTGGGGCGTGACAGCCTTGTGTATTGTTGTTGGTGTCCTTATTTACCTCAGGTATTGATAACTGATATTTATTATTGCCACGTCTCGGGGACGGCAGCCCTGGGGCGTGACAATTGGCCTCAACCTTCCTCATATGAAGTTTAGATTTTATTCCTGTCATTGATTTTCTACAGAATCTTCAGATCAATTTTTGACCCCTAATAAGGTGGAATTACAAAATCACGCCATATCATGAGCATAAAATCCAATACTTGAGGCAAAAGTTATGGTCAAAACAGTGGGATAGGATTTTGAAGAATATTTGATTGGATTGATGTTTATTCAATCTTCACCAAATCTTTTTTCCATAATTTTGGATCTTCTAGAAACTCTTGATTCTCCTTCGTATCTTTCACTGATTTATAGCATATCTTGTATTAATAATCATCATTTAAATCAATTACCTCCAATAACACATGAATTCTTAATATTAATTATTATTATACATAAAATTAGGATATAAAAAATTAGATTAATAATTAATATGCTTATCAAAAGTCAACTAATTTTTCACAAGATTTTATCATTTGATATTTGATTATAGTACGTGAAGACTGGTGTAGAGATAAGTCGAACAAAACTATTCAAGATCACTCATGCAATGAGCGATGGGAATCCTATCAATGACTTCACAGCTACTATATTGGTAATGAGCATTGTATGAGTTACAAACTTCTATATCATATGAAACCAACATTCTTTATCTATTTTTTGCATGAAAAAATAGATGAGATTTGAGTCCTCCCAAACAGATGATGGATCATCAAGTTCTTTTCCATCTAGGGAGGACACTCTTGGCAAAGCATTCAATGATGAGAAACGTGGTGGTGTGTGGGGTTTAGGATTAGGTCCAACACCAATTTCTCTCTGGGGAAAGACATCAACTTCTCTAGGGAAAGAGATCAGGACTACTTGCATATGCCTCACAAATTGAACAACAACATCAAGAATTGAGACAAATGGTGGAGGATTCGCATAATTTGATGATAAACTAAAACGAATGGAGTTGTTGTTAGAGGTAATATATATTTACGTATTTTTCTATTTAGGTTCCGTGATTCATATGTTTTTTATTGTAATATTGATAGTTATTGCTGATAGGCTTGAAATGGGGGGAGTAATTCTATTCGTTCTCCAAATGAAATTAATTCTCCCGTCCCTAGGCATCATGTTGACCTTTCTCCTGAGGTTTGTAATTTAACACTAATTAGTTTCTCATTTACATCCTTTTTATATAGGTATGATTTGTATTGAGTACATTATATTATGTTTTTTTATTATATGCAAACTTTTTGTAATAGCCCGGACCCTCTTATGCCGAATTATGCTAATATTTACGTGTTTGGATTGCAAAATAGGATAATTTTATGTTATTAAGCTTTTGGTCCTTATTATTCTTGAAGCCTTGCATTTGGTTTCATTTTCAGAAAGCACCTTCGAGGCATAATTGGGTTTTGCGCTAAACATATGAAGTCTTCATTTTTTTGTTATCTTTCATATAAAATTAGTTTGGCATCATTTGGAGCTATATTAGAAAAGTTATGGCTGTTTTACCGTTTCTGCCCGTAGAAGAAGAAATCGCAAGGTCTTCTGTTCGTCGCTCTTTTAATATAGTTGGAGGCTTTTTTTGATCTTAGCCAAAACATAGAAGTTGTAGATATTTTTGTTACCTTTCCAACAGAGGTTGCATCATCAAAAGTGGACTTTCCTACAAGAAGTTATGACAGTTTAAGTGGAGGCTGCACAGAATTCTAAAGAAGGGCATTTTTGTAAATTGGTCGGATCTCATAACTTCATTTAATACTATAGGGTCGGTGGAGCTATGTTATTACATAGAGGAAGAGAGAGCCGCCGAGACTCTGCTTCAAAGGAAAATAAAAAGGGGAAAAATTGGGAAAAATTAGGAAAAGCTTCGTAGAATATTTTTCGTGTCATACTGGGTAAAGATTCTTGTTCTTGTCATTGTTATTATTTGTCTAGGGTTGTTCTATTTTAGTTTTTAATTAAAAATTGTGATTTAGGGCTGAAATATGAATATGTTTTGGGGGCTGGATAAATAAGAATGGGAGAGCTATTTTTATTGTGTTAACTTAGAGTTTGTAGTGGGGACATCATATTTGTTTTGGGGGAACTGAGAATTTCTTGATTATTGGGATTATATGTTAGGATCTGATTGCGATTATATTTTTATCATATTTTATCAATGGATTTCCTCTCTGCCTGTTTTAATAGTTGGAATAGGGTGAGTCCAGTTTGAGGTGGTGAATTGCGAGGTAAGTAATCCGATCAATATTTGTTTGTTCCACATTCCATTCCACGTGGTATTATTATAAGTGACCCAATATTTGTGTTTGTTCTTTCTAATTCCGTGCTTCATTGTTGTTTCTCATCATCTCTAATATTGTTTAGGATTCGGGGCTGTTTCGATCACTATTTATTCATGACATTTACTATTGTTGGTTACTCTATTATATTGTTGAGACCCAGAATTCTTCGTATCACTTTTACTAGCGAGAATTGTTTTCATTGAGAACTGTTTCATATTTATTCATTATTATTCGGTTATCACTCAAAAATGTGGTTTATATTATCCTGATTCAAATTAATCCTTGACGTGTCATCTTTAAGGTATGTTTGTTATTCATCATTATTATTCAATCATTGTTATCTATCATTGTTCTAGATAGCTTTCGAGAGTATCCATTGTTGATAATTCTAAAGCTAAAGTTGATATGTAAGCATATTGTAAGTCTTCCTTTGAACCTGATGTATCCATCCCAGTGGCTTTCAATTGACCTATAATCTGCATGGTCGTGCTGTCCGACCATGAAGCCTTGTAGTGTGTCTGTTTCGCTGCTTCTATATTACCTCTTGTGTACTTGAAGTTGGATGACCATAGACCTTACAGTGAGGGTTGAGGATTACCTCCCCAGCGTGCATGAGTACGTACGGTCCAGCGAGGGGGACTTGAGAATACCCTGCCGTGCCTGGACATTTGGAGGGCCAGGTAGCGATCCCGCGGTGGACGTTCCGAAGGCCACATGCAAGAGGTATAGATGTTGTGGACATCTCGGACATAGGGGCCGAGATGGGGTCATGTAGATGGTCTATCTAGTGCTTTGGCCATTTAGGAGCCAGAGTTGTGATTCCCTTATCATTCTTGTAGAATTGTGACATCTCGAGTGCCATCAATGAGTTAATTGACCTTCTTTGATTGATGGGTGATTTCAGAGTATGTGCCTTCAGTCCAGTGGTGTTGCTTCTTGATGATATTTATTGGTCCTATCACTTGTGATGTGTTTGTTTGAACTATTCATTCCTATTTTTATATATCAGCGATGTTATTGTTCTCCACTAATGATCATACAGTGCTTTCATGTGTTATTATGCTTTGACCTGATGTTGACTAAGCTTGACTTTGATGTCATCCTTATGCGTGGAATGTCTGGGTTACTTACTAAGCATCTTTCGCTCATTCTATTCTATTTTCCTATTTTTGCAGAGTAGAAGCGGGGGTTCCTAGGCGTTGAATTTGTCTTCTTTTGGGGGTCACATCCAGCTGGTGATAGGTACATATATATAGATGTGGATATTGTTGATGTTTTGGATCTGTATATGATTATTTTGGTAGAGGCTGGTCTAGTGAACCATGCCTATGTTAAAATGCTCTGTATATATGGATGATTGTATATGAGGTGTGTTAGATGCTCTGTTGACTGTTTAAACTTTCCTGGGTGAGTTTATATAAGTGATTATATGTTATCTCAGGGTTGTTACTAGATGAGATTATATAGGGTGGTTATTTCAATGTAAAAAAAAAATTGGTGAGTTTTGAGAGACGTGACGTGCTCGTGTTGACGGTTTGGGACACGGGCCGTCACACTTTTTCTTTATTTTTTTATAGTTTATTAACTATCTAGGATGCACTAAGAATTGAAACAGCTGTGTATACTTGTTTGGTAGGATGATGATGATTTTTCATTTCTTGACATCAATGATGGAGCAAATCTCAACAAACACTAATCAAATAATAAATCCTATGAACAAAAAGTCTAACACGGTCAACGAAGTAATATAAAATGCAATAGGTATTTACTAATTTTTTTTGTGTTTTTTTTTATGACATGTATAATAGTTTGAGATAAATCTGATTCCGGAGACCGAGCCGATTTCGAGAGCTCCGTACCGGATGGCCCCTGCAGAGCTGAGGGTGCTCAAGGAGCAGTTGGAGGAGTTGCTGGAGAAGGGCTTCGCACGTCCGAGTGTTTCTCCGTGGGGAGCCCCTGTTCTGTTCATCTGGAAGGACGGTTCACTGCGGCTTTGTATCGATTACAGGCAGCTGAACAAGCGGACAGTAAAGAACAAGTACCTATTGCCGCGGATCGACGATCTGTTTGACCAGCTCCAGGGAGCGCGGGTCTTTTCCAAGATCGATCTCCGCTCGGGCTACTACCAGCTGAAGATCCGGGAGTCAGACATTCCGAAGACGGCCTTTCGTACCCGGTATGGGCACTACGAGTTCAGAGTACTGCCATTCGGGTTGACGAATGCGCCGGCAGCCTTCATGGATCTGATGAACCGGGTGTTTCGGCCCTTCCTCGACTCCTTTGTGGTAGTATTCATCGATGACATATTGGTGTACTCGAGGAGTCTAGAGGAGCACGCTCACCATCTTCGCACTGTCTTGGAGACTTTGGCCAGACATCAGTTGTTCGCCAAGTTCAGCAAGTGCGAGTTTTGGTTGGAGCATATGGCCTTTCTGGGCCATGTGATTTCCGGCGAGGGCATATCTGTGGACCCAGAGAAGACGCTCGCCGTGTCGAATTGGCGTCGACCGTCGAACCCCACAGAGATTCGGAGCTTCCTGGGCTTGGCGGGTTATTACAGGAGGTTTGTTGAGGGTTTCTCGAAGATAGCCGTTCCTCTTACCCGCCTCACTCGGAAGGATGTCCGGTTCGAGTGGTCCCCGTCCTGCGAGGAGAGCTTCCAGGAGTTGAAGCGAAGGCTCACCTCAGCGCCAGTTCTTACCCTTCCGTCTGGGAGTGGTGGGTTCGCAGTTTACACGGATGCATCGCAGTTGGGTGTGGGTTGCGTCCTGATGCAGCACGGTAAGGTTGTGGCTTATGCGTCGCGTCAGTTGAAGCTCCATGAGCAGAATTACCCCACCCACGACCTTGAGTTGGCAGCGATCATCTTTGCGCTGAAGATGTGGAGGCATTACCTCTATGGCGAAGAGTTCGAGCTCTTTACTGATCATAAGAGCTTGACATATTTGCAGTCCCAGCCGGAGCTCAACATGCGTCAGAGACGTTGGGTCGAGTTCCTGACGGACTATGATTGTGACATCGCTTACCATCCGGGTAAGGCGAATGTCGTGGCAGATGCTCTCAGCAGGCAGCCCTTGGGCATGGCCGCCCATATGGCTGTACGTCGTTGGAGGCTTCTTGAGGCGGCCGCTTGCTGGATCAGTGTTTGAGAGACTCCTGCGGGTGGCTTTTTGGCCAGGCTAGTGGTGCAGCCAGTCCTTCTCGACGATATCCGCACGGCTCAGGCTCAGGATCCGCATTTTATAGTCCTCTCTGAAGGCGTCACCCGGGGCGAGCGTCCGGACTACCAGATTCGTGCAGACGGGATCCTGCGGTTCAGAGGCCGAGTATGCATTCCCAATGACGCAGAGCTGAAGCAGAAGATTCTGGACGAGGCCCATCATTCGAGGTACACAGTGCATCCTGGTGGCACGAAGATGTACAGGGGCCTTCGTCGTGGCTACTGGTGGCGCGGGATGAAGACGGATATTGCCCGTTTCGTTGCCCGATGCTTAGTATGCCAGCAGGTGAAGTCGGAGCATCAGCGCCCTGCGGGGAAGCTGCAGTCCATTGAGATCCCTCAGTGGAAGTGGGAGCAGATCACCATGGACTTCGTCTCGGGTTTGCCGAGGTCACGTTCGGGTCGCGATGCCATCTGGGTGATCGTCGACTGGCTGACGAAGTCTGCTCATTTCCTCCCCATCCGACTCACCGATTCTCTGAACACCCTGGCGCAGTTGTTCGTCTCAGAGATTGTTCGTCTCCATGGCACTCCCGTCAGCATCATTTCCGATCGAGACGCGCATTTTACTTCGAGGTTCTGGCGTAGCCTCCAGCACGCCCTTGGTACGAACCTCCACTTCAGTACAGCGTTTCATCCGCAGACGGACGGCCAGTCGGAGAGGATGATCCAGACTCTTGAGGATATGCTGCGAGCCTGTGTTCTCGATTTTGGGGGCAGTTGGGAGAGGCACCTTCCGTTGGTGGAGTTTGCCTAAAACAACAGCTACCACTCGAGTATCCGGATGGCTCCTTACGAGGCGCTCTATGGCCGCAGCTGCAGGTCCCCCTTGTGTTGGGACAAGGTCGGAGAGCGCCAGTTGGAGGGACCAGAGATCGTTCACCAGACCTCAGAGATGGGGCGAGGCGCTGGGGCGCAGGGCGTGCGGGTGTGCGCGCGGGTTGCTGCGCTGAGCGTGCGGTGCACCAGGGGGGCTCGGCGGCGTGTCCTGGCATGCGGGCAGGGGTTCGGCAGTGCGCCTGGGTGCGCGGGCTGGGGCGCGACTGTGCGCCTGGGTGGGGTGGCCGCGCGTATGGCTGCCGGGGGTTCGGGAGTGAGTCGGGGTGCTCGGACTCACGTGCGTACAGGCCGTATGTACACTTGTCCGAGTATTGTGTATTTTTAATGTATTTTGTTGTATTTGTGTATTTTACTCACCAAGTTGATTACCCTGTCTTGCAGATCTTGACGGACGGTCGCGCGACGACCCGGTTATTGGTGAGTGGGACAATCCAACCCAGTAGGGAGGCGCTATATGCACTTGGGCGTGTACCGTCCTCCCCTGGGGCACCATGGTCAATATTAACTTGTGTAATATGTAATCCATGCAAGCATGATTAATATGTAGTATGCATGCTACCCTAGACTTTGTATGTTAGGGACTTGCACCCTGTCACGCCCCGGGCGTCCCCGAGACGCGGCAAGTGTATATATAATATCAGAATCTACACAGGAGGTCAATAATATCATACACAAGTAGCCAAAATGACACACAGACAACAAAAGCAAGGCTGACAGGATATATATATACACCATATGCGGATAACTAAAGACTGAATCTGTAATCAAAACACACTACAGACTCCATACGTAATCACATGTCATGTGAGAGCCAATATACATACAAAGACATCCAAATACAACCAAACGCGTGCCCAAGCACGGAAAATAATACGTACTGGTACAAGGGATGCTGATAGTCTCTGCAACTCGCGGGACGTGGCGCTACTCCGCTACTGATGAAGTCCCTCGGGGAGCTCCTCCTCCAGATCCGACTCAGATGACACTGTAGGAAAAGATTATGCGAGGGGTGAGCCACACGCTCAGTGAACGGCACAACCCATGCATCACAGACAATATTGACTTCAACCAGAAAATCCTTATCCTCCACAACACATTATCAAGCCACAACAATGATATCAACGACTCAAAGCCGTGGGTCGCTCGATCGCTAACCCACTACACCCTCACCCTCACCCTTCAATGGGCGACAAAGGATATTGGGACTGGCTATACCAAACCAGCGGGTCGCTTCCGCCAACCCGCTACACCCTCACCCTCACCCTTCAATGGGTGACATAGGATTTTGGGACTTACAATCCAGTGGGTCGCCACATCGCCGGCCCACCATACCCTCACCCTCACCTTTCAACAGGTGACATAGGCTCTTGGGACTGACTAGGCTGTTGGTCACCCTTGGTCCACCGATAGTCTCTCCTCACTCCGCGGTTGTTTGGCCACTCCCATGTTCAGCACAGTCCTTCATCAAACCAGGAGGCGCCTACTAGTGGGAGCCCCTGCACGGGACAACCTGTCTAACGCCGAGGTAGTCTCTAACGGATCCAACGCAGGGCAACAGAACAGCCTATCCATCGCATATGATCCACTCGGATCCGCAGACAACACGTCATAACAACTCTAACGTTCTGAATTCCTCAGAACCCACCAGGGCGCATAACTACGATGCGGGGAACATGCATAAGGTTATAACAGGGTGGAATATCATTGGGGGAAAGAAACTCAGGAGGGCAGCGTGAGTTCCCGTTATAGGACACCCCGACAACCCAACAAGGAACACGGTGTACCCTAACCCGGGTCTCACCGCTGTCCTCGCAAGGCCCCTCCCCTATAATATTCACTATAACATGCATTGTAAACAAATACTAGCATTTAGTTTAATAAATAAACTAGTAGGGCACATGCATCGGCCGGGCTTCCTAACATGGAACCAGGGAACATGCTGCATGGCTCATATACATATCCTAAGGGTGCAAGTCCCTAACATGCAAGGTCTAGGGTAACATGCATTCTACCCTCGCATGATATACATATTACACATGGTCAATATTTATCCATGGTGCCCCAGGAGAGGTCGGTATACGCCCAAGTGCGTATAACACCTCTCGACTGGGTTGGATTGTCCCACTCACCAGTGATCGGGGTCGACGCGCGACCATCTGTCGAGATCTGCAAGACAGGTATTATTTGGTAAGTATTAATCCACAATTATTATTAAATACATAATTAAACACCCCAAAACCCACAACAAGCATCCAACACCTCCCCAACAACTACTCGCGGCCTCGGCAACCACCCGCACGGCCCCCGGCAACCACCCGCACGGTCGGCCACCGCCCGGACGCGCCACCGCGGGCCCCGCACGCCTCGCGCCGGTCCGCGAGCACCCCGCGCGCCCCCGCACGCAGTGCCCCGCCTCGCGCGCACCCCGCGCGCACCTCCGCCACCTTGCCGCACCTCGCGCGCACCTCGCACGCACCTCGCGCACTGCCCCGCGCCCCGCGCGCACCTCGCACCCGCGCGACCTGCTCCACGCGCACTAGTCCGCCCAGCACCGCGCGCACCTCCGCCAGCACCTCCGCCAGCACCTCGCGCGCCCAGCACCTCGGCCAGCACCTCCGCGCGCGCCTAGCACCTCGGCCAGCACCTCCTCGCGCGCCTAGCACCTCGGCCAGCACCTCCTCGCGCGCCTGAGGCCACCAGCCCACACTCCCGCCCTGCCAGCACACCAGCACGAGCAAGGCAGCCAGCCCCCGACCCGCGCACGCCCGCGCGCAGGCCGCGCGCACGCACGCCCGCGCGCGCGCGCACGCACGCCCGCGCGCGCACGCGCATCCTTGCACGCGCCCAGCCCACGCGCGGCCCGGGGCTGCTGCCGCCGCTGCTTGCTGCCCGAGACGGCGTCCCCGCCTGCCGAGCACCTCCAACCACCTCTCCCACTGCCGCCGACCCCTCCAACCACCCCCGACTACCCTCCGGCGACCCCCACAGCCACCGACCACCCCCAATCACAAAACCCACCCCCCAAGCACACATTCATGCAAGAAAAGAGGGAAGGGAAGCTTACCGAGGGGAGGGGAAGACGTTCGGTAGCTCCTCGCGCGCCGAAACCTTCCTCAAAGGCTTTCCCACACCCCGATCTATCACGGCCCTCGATTTGGGTCGAAACAGAGGAGAGAGAGAGGAGGTCGGGGAGGCTAGGATCGTCGGAATTCGGATTTGAAGACACCGGTGTGTAGATCGGGACCCGATCTACACTTCCCGTGCTTTGGGTTTTCGATTTCGAGGGGTGGGGGGGCTTGAAACGGAAGAAAAACGGAGAGGAGAGAGAGATCTCGACGGGGATGATGAATAGTGATTCAAATTTTAGCTCCATTTATAGTGCGACTTAAAAACCCGGATACGCCCCGGAACTGCGAAATTTTTGCAAACGATGCCAGAATTCGATGAAATTTTCGTGAGAGGTCTAAAATGGCACCAGGACACCAAATATGCAATTAGATTTTCAATCGGAGTCCTCTAGCTCAGACGATAGCTAACAGTCTGAAATTATGCGGTTCCGATCGAAAAACCCTAAAAATTTTAAAACTGCCAGAAATGCTCCAACGGTTACCAGCAGGCTAAAAAGTGACACATATATAACATTCTTCCCCCCTTAGGAAATTTTGTCCACAAAATATGCAAAAACATCTAGGAGGGGAAAAGATGCGTCACACCTGGCATCCATGAGCTTCCAGTGTCCTTACCACCGGAACGGTGCTGCCATCGCACCTCGACCAACTAGACGGTCTTGGTGCAGAGCCTCCTCACGCGGCGGTCCATGATCTCAATCGACTGCTCCACGAATGACTGTCCGGCTCAGAGACAAGCGGCTCGAACGGGATGACGTGAGCAGGATCGTGGACATAACGCCTTGGCCATGGGACAAGGACGACGTCGTGGGCACGAACCAGCTGCGGGGGAAAGGCTACCTGATAAGCCACCTCCCCAATCCACTCAATGACGAGAACAAGGTCCCATTAAAGAGCAACTCGGCTTGCCCGAACGTCGAAACAGAGGATGCCCTTAAACCAGGACACTTCCTTGCAATTATGGTCGCCAAACCCGAAGGTAAGCTTCTGGCGACGATGACCCGGGTAGCCCTTCTGTCGGTTCTGGGAGGTGCAGATGTACACCCTAACCAACCCGGCCACCGCGAGGTCAAACAACTAACTTATGGCCCCTCCAACTGGCGCTCCACTACCGTCCCAACACAAGGGAGGTATGGAACTGCGCCTGTAGAGTGCCCATCACCGATCCATCCGGGTGCTCGAATGGCAGTCGCTTACAGGCATACCCCAACAATTGGTGGTGCCTCACCCAACTGCCCTCAACATCGAGCACGCAGGCACATAGCATGTCCTCCAAGGTTCGAATCGCCCTCATTGACTGGCTGTCCATCGGCGATGAAACGCTATACTTAAATGGAGGCTCGCGCCTAAGGCTGCGCCACAACCTCAAAGTAACCCTCGCGTCTCAACCGAAAATAGCGCCGACTGGAGTGCCATGAAGACGAACAATCGCGAAGGTGGAAACCCACGTCAAGACGTCCAGAGACTCAATCAGTCTGATAGGGAGGGAGTCGCGGACTTAGTCAGTCGGTCAATGATCACCCAGACGGCGTCGTGACCCGAACGTGACATTAACTAGTCTGCAACAATCCCTGACAACCCATTCTCACGCCCACTGAGGAATCTTGATGGACTGACGCTTTTCACGCGATGATGAATCTCGAACTTTGCCTGAGGGCATGCCAACCTGGGGAAACAAGGTCACCCACATCATCTTATCATCACACCACAGCAACTCAACAAAGACTACCCCAAAGTAGTCCTCGGAAACCCAATAAAACTTTCGAGATCCACGAAGGCATCCGGCGCATTCGTCCACCCCGACGGCAGTACTTAAAACTCGTAGTGCCTGAACGGTCACGAAAGGCCATCTACGGGATGTCCAACTCTCGGATCTCCAGCTTGTGGTACCCTTGTGCGAAGATCGATCTAACAGCAGGCACTCGCTCTCAGAGCTGGTCAAATAGATCATCCATTCGCGACAAAGGTAATTGATCTTCTACCTCCACGGGGAGATCAAAACAACACCATGAACAATCAAGTTCGGATTCTGCTCTTCGAGCATGGCTGGCGCTCATGATAACACTTACACGCTCGGTAAGCCGCTTAACCGCACTTAATCCACGAGACATGCAATAAGGGGTCGTCGGACCTCGACAATGCCTATGCAACGTCATCTATCTGATATGGCGGTCAAGTCCCATCACGAACGCTAGCATCGCGTCTCCTTATTTGCGACCAATGTGGGGCAAAACGCGACAGTATCTACATCTGTGCTTACATGCCGCCAGAGATAGGCCGCTCATCACAACCATTGGAACTCCGGCATCCTGCACTCTATGGGCAGATTCATCACGGGAGTCCATGCTTTCGTCATCATTTAGCAGCACTCTCCCGGTGTGGCCTCTACCTGGTAGCCTCCCAAGCCCGCTATCTCTGCCATATGGGCGCACCAACAAGCATAGCATCTGGGAGCACCTCGTAGGGCTCTGGCCTCAACCGGGCAGCTACAACACATAATGATTTATCGAAGCGACTCCAGATGCCACTATGGAACCCTGTCCACTAGCGATCGCCCACTGAGCTGCAATAGGACGCACCTGGTTCCGATCGAACGCATCACCACACCCAATCGCGATGCGTCAGAGCAAACTGCGAACCCACCCCTCCCAGACGGAAGGTAAGAACTGGCGCTGAGGTGAGCCTCCGAGTAAACTCCAGGAAGCTCTCCTCGCAAGAAGGGGACCACTCGAACCGGATATCCCTCCGAGTAAGGCGGTTAAGAGGAACAGCTATCTTCGAGAGTCCCTCGTCAAGCTTCCTACAATAACCCGCTAAACTCGGGAAGCTCCGAATCCTGCGGGGTTCGACGGTCGGCGCCAATTTGACGCGACGAGCGTCTTGCCCGGGTCCACAGATACGCCTTCACCAGAATTCACCCAGCCCAAAAGGCCTTAACCTCTAACCAAAATTCACACTTGATCTACCATCCATCTGATGCTTCCAGGGTATCCCTTGACTGGGAAAAGAAACCTCGGGAAAGCAGCATGAAACCCCGATATAGGATACCCCGACAACCAAACAAGGAACACGAAGTATCCTAGCCCGGGTTTCAACGCCGACCTCACAAGGCCCCTTAATCCAGAAAGGAACACTAGTAGAAGACATCATTCTTAAAGAACATTACCAACCTCACCGGATCATCTACATCTAGATAATCATCCACGATATCCTTCAACATCCATCTCAAGACCGGACCCAACCTCTAGGGGAATGGTCGAACAGCAATTTGGGTCACGAGTTGACGCGTCTTTGTCTCATCCACACCCTCACTCCCATCAGGAGACATATTGGGACTTTGGGAGAGACTTAGACTGCTCTCCACCCCTGGTCCACCGGTAGCCTCTCCTCCACACCGTAGGCCGCCTGGTCCGCTCCCACAATTCAGCACAGTCCGTAACCAATCAGGAGGTGCTTACTGAGGGGAGCCCTCTGTCAGGAAGGCCTCTCTAACGCTGAGGAATCCCTACTCGGGTCCAACGAAGGGGAGAACGATTCCATACTCGCGACATCATCCATTACAGGACCGAACCCAACATCATCGGGAATGGTCGAATAAACCATTTGGTCACAAGCGACCCGTCTTCGCCTCATCCACACCCTCACTCCCGAAAGGAGACATTTTGGGACTTTGGGAGAGACTTAGACTGCTCTCTACCCCTGGTCCACCGGTAGCCTCTCCCCGCTCCGTAGCTCGCCTGGTCCTCTGACCGGGAGCCTGTCTAACGCCGGGGCTGTACTACGCGGATCGGATGAAGGGGAGAGCGATTCCACGCTCGCGGCACCATCCATTAATCCATTTCCGGGTTAGCCCCTACCTGACACACTCCCACGATCAGTACCCCTCCGACTGCATCGGCGGTACCTACGGATGAGAGCCTCCTGCCAGGACGGCTACAACCCAGCCTCTTCAATTCGAACAACCACACTCAATACTCGCGCTGCAGCCTCTAGCTCCACCTCCCTTAGCAGGGGAATCCTTAACTCTTCACCGCTGGAATCACCACGGGGACTGGGGGTACTTCGGGTACCACAGGCGGATATGCCACCAAGGGGACCTGTGGAACAGCATCACGGGCCGCCCTCAGCTCCCGGATCTCCCGCGCTTGCTCTACCAACACTCTGGTCTGCGCCTCCAGTGCCTTGATCCGAGTCTCCACCGAATCCGCTATCCGAGCGAACGCACGTTCCCGTGCGGGAGGCTCCTGCGCCGATCCTGGCCTCACAGCCGTGGACTCTCCAGTAGCATCCTCGCCTCTAGCAGGTCCGAAAACCTCCAAAGGTCGAGAGGGACCATGTCCGCGCCGTCCTCCACGAGGAGACATATCAGCAATCCCAAGAAAACCAGACTCTAGGATCAGAATACTCATATCAAAATCCTAGGACTCATCTCTACGAAAGAAGACTATTGGCTCTGACAGGACCAGGCTCTGATACCACCTTTTTGTCACGCCCCAGGCGTCCCCGGGACGCGGCAAGTGTATATATATATCAGAATCTACTCAGGAGGTCAATAATATCATACACAAGCAGCCAAAATGACACACAGACAACAAAAGCAAGGCTGACAGGATATATATACACCAAATGCGGATAACTAAAGACTGAATCTGTAATCAAAATAGACTACAGACTCCATACATAATCACATGTCCTGTGAGAGCCAATATACATACAAAGACATCCAAATACAACACAAACGCGTGCCCAAGCACGGAAAATACATACTGGTACAAGGGATGCTGATAGTCTCTGCAACTCGCGGGACGTGGCGCTACTCCGCTACTGATGAAGTCCCTCGGGGAGCTCCTCCTCCAGATCCGACTCAGATGACACTGTAGAAAAAAAATTATGCGAGGGGTGAGCCACACGCTCAGTGAACGGCACAACCCATGCATCACAGACAATATTGACTTCAACCAGAAAATCCTTATCCTCCACAACACATTATCAAGCCACAACAATGATATCAACGACTCAAAGCCGTGGGTCGCTCGATCACTAACCCACTACACCCTCACCCTCACCCTTCAATGGGCGACAAAGGATATTGGGACTGGCTATACCAAACCAGCGGGTCGCTTCCGCCAACCCGCTACACCCTCACCCTCACCCTTCAACGGGTGACATAGGATTTTGGGACTTACAATCCAGTGGGTCGCCACATCGCCGGCCCACCATACCCTCACCCTCACCTTTCAACAGGTGACATAGGCTCTTGGGACTGACTAGGCTGTTGGTCACCCTTGGTCCACCGATAGTCTCTCCTCACTCCGCGGTTGTTTGGCCACTCCCATGTTCAGCACAGTCCTTCATCAAACCAGGAGGCGCCTACTAGTGGGAGCCCCTGCACGGGACAACCTGTCTAACGCCGAGGTAGTCTCTAAAGGATCCAACGCAGGGCAACAGAACAGCCTATCCATCGCATATGATCCACTCGGATCCGCAGACAACACGTCATAACAACTCTAACGTTCTGAATTCCTCAGAACCCACCAGGGCGCATAACTACGATGCGGGGAACATGCATAAGGTTATAACAGGGTGGAATATCATTGGGGGAAAGAAACTCAGGAGGGCAGCGTGAGTTCCCGTTATAGGACACCCCGACAACCCAACAAGGAACACGGTGTACCCTAACCCGGGTCTCACCGCTGTCCTCGCAAGGCCCCTCCCCTATAATATTCACTATAACATGCATTGTAAACAAATACTAGCATTTAGTTTAATAAATAAACTAGTAGGGCACATGCATCGGCCGGGCTTCCTAACATGGAACCAGGGAACATGCTGCATGGCTCATATACATATCCTAAGGGTGCAAGTCCCTAACATGCAAGGTCTAGGGTAACATGCATTCTACAAGTAAATCACGCTCGCATGATATACATATTACACATGGTCAATATTTATCCATGGTGCCCCAGGAGAGGTCGGTATACGCCCAAGTGCGTATAACACCTCTCCACTGGGTTGGATTGTCCCACTCACCAGTGATCGGGGTCAACGCGCGACCATCTGTCGAGATCTGCAAGACAGGTATTATTTGGTAAGTATTAATCCACAATTATCATTAAATACATAATTAAACACCCCAAAACCCACAACAAGCATCCAACACTTCCCCAACAACTACTCGCGGCCTCGGCAACCACCCGCACGGCCCCCGGCAACCACCCGCACGGTCGGCCACCGCCCGGACGCGCCACCGCGGGCCCCGCACGCCTCGCGCCGGTCCGCGAGCACCCCGCGCGCCCCCGCACGCAGTGCCCCGCCTCGCGCGCACCCCGCGCGCACCTCCGCCACCTTGCCGCACCTCGCGCGCACCTCGCACGCACCTCGCGCACTGCCCCGCGCCCCGCGCGCACCTCGCACCCGCGCGACCTGCTCCACGCGCACTAGTCCGCCCAGCACCGCGCGCACCTCCGCCAGCACCTCCGCAGCACCTCGCGCGCCCAGCACCTCGGCCAGCACCTCCGCGCGCGCCTAGCACCTCGGCCAGCACCTCCTCGCGCGCCTAGCACCTCGGCCAGCACCTCCTCGCGCGCCTGAGGCCACCAGCCCACACTCCCGCCCTGCCAGCACACCAGCACGAGCAAGGCAGCCAGCCCCCGACCCGCGCACGCCCGCGCGCAGGCCGCGCGCACGCACGCCCGCGCGCGCACGCGCATCCTTGCACGCGCCCAGCCCACGCGCGGCCCGGGGCTGCTGCCGCCGCTGCTTGCTGCCCGAGACGGCGTCCCCGCCTGCCGAGCACCTCCAACCACCTCTCCCACTGCCGCCGACCCCTCCAACCACCCCCGACTACCCTCCGGCGACCCCCACAGCCACCGACCACCCCCAATCACAAAACCCACCCCCCAAGCACACATTCATGCAAGAAAAGAGGGAAGGGAAGCTTACCGAGGGGAGGGGAAGACGTTCGGTAGCTCCTCGCGCGCCGAAACCTTCCTCAAAGGCTTTCCCACACCCCGATCTATCACGGCCCTCGATTTGGGTCGAAACAGAGGAGAGAGAGAGGAGGTCGGGGAGGCTAGGATCGTCGGAATACGGATTTGAAGACACCGGTGTGTAGATCGGGACCCGATCTACACTTCCCGTGCTTTGGGTTTTCGATTTCGAGGGGTAGGGGGCTCAAACGGAAGAAAAACGGAGGAGAGGAGAGAGAGATCTCGGGGATGATGAATAGTGATTTCAAATTTTAGATCATTTATAATGTGCGACTTAAAAACCCGGATACGCCCCGGAACTGCGAAATTTTTGCAAACGATGCCAGAATTCGATGAAATTTTCGTGGAGGTCTAAAATGGCACCAGGACACCAAATATGCAGTTAGATTTCCAATCGGAGTCCTCTAGCTCAGACGATAGCTAACAGTCTGAAATTATGGTTCCGATCGAAAAACCCTAAAAATTTTAAAACTGCCAGAATGTCCCAACGGTTACCAGAAGGTTAAAAGTGACACATATATAACAGGATATGTGTAAGAGCCATGCATCCTGTCACCATGTTCTCATGCTAGGAAGCCTCGACCTATGCATGTGTCCTATTAGTTTAATTTATTAATTTAAATGCGAACTTATGATATTTTAGCATGCCTTAGGGAATATTAAGGGGCCTTGCGAGGTCAACATTGAGACCCGGGCTAGGGTACTCCGTGTTCCTTGTTTGGTTGTCGGGATGTCCTATATCGGGACCTCATGGTGCCCTCCCAAGGTTTCTTTTCCCAATAATATTATATATGTTCCCCGCATCTTGGTTATGCGCCCTGGAGGAATTCTGAGGAATTCAGGACATTAGAGTGGTTGAGATGTGTTGTCGGCGGATCCGAGTGGATCATATGCGTATGGATAGGCTGTTCTATTCCCTTCGTTGGATCCGTGTAGAGACTGCCCCAGCGTTAGAAAGGCCGTCCCGTGGAGGGCTCCCATCAGTAGGCACCTCCTGATTTTGGATTCGGACTGTGCTGAATGTGGGAGTGGCCAAGCGGCCTACGGAATGGAGGAGAGACTATCGGTGGACCAAGGGTGATTAACAGCCTAGTCAGTCCCAATATCCTATGTCACCATATTGAGGGGTGAGGGTGAGGGTGTGGTGGGTCGGCGATGTAGCGACCCACTGGATTTGTGTAGTTCCTGCCACTTTGAGGCTTGATTATTTATTTGTGGTTAATATAAATTGTGATGCATGGGTTGTGCTGTTCACTGAGCGTGTGGCTCACCCCTCGCATAATTATTTTCTCCAGTTATCACTGAGTCAGACTTGAAGGAGGATCTCCCCGAGAGACTTCATCAGTAGCGGAGCAACGCCACGTCCCGCGAGTATTAGAGGCCATCAGCATCCTTCCTTTTGATTGTATGTATATATTTCCGTGCTTGGGCACCGTTTGTGTATTATTTGGATGTATGTGTGTATATTGGCTCTCACAGGACATTTGATTATGTATCGAGTCTGTAGTATGTTTTTGGATTACGGACTCAGTCTTTTAGCTTCCGCTATCTGTGTATATATCATGTCAGCCTTGCTTTCATCTGTGTTTTCATTTTAGTTGTTGTTTAGAGTATTTTATTGATCTCCTGTATAGACTGCTGATATCATGTATACACTTGCCGCGTCCCGGGGACGGCCGCCCTGGGGCGTGACAACCCTGCCGTTCACCTTTTCAGGTCTTCCGTGGAGTTCACCTTTTCAGGTCTACCATGCCGTTCACCTTTTCAGGTCTTCCTTGGCAGTTCACCTTTTGAGGTCTACCCTGCCGTTCACCTTTCATGTCTTCCTTGGCAGTTCACCTTTTCAGGTCTACCCTGCCGTTCACCTTTTCAAGTCTTCCTTGGCAGTTCACCTTTTCCGGTCTACCCTGCCGTTCACCTTTTCAGGTCTTCCGTGGAGTTCACCTTTTCAGGTCTACCATGCCGTTCACCTTTTCAGATCTTCCTTGGCAGTTCACCTTTTGAGGTCTACCCTGCCATTCACCTTTCATGTCTTCCTTGGTAGTTCACCTTTTCTGGTCTACCCTGCCGTTCACCTTTTCAGATCTTCCTTGGCATTTCACCTTTTTCGGTCTACCCTGCCATTCACCTTTTCTGGTCTTCTGTGGAGTTCACCTTTTCAGGTCTACCCTACCGTCCACCTTTTCAGGTCTTCCTTGGCAGTTCACCTTTTCAGGTCTACCCTGCCGTTCACCTTTCAGGTTTTCCTTGGCAGTTCACCTTTTCAAGTCTACCCTGCCGTTCACCTTTCAGGTCTTCCTTGGCAGTTTATCTTTTTAGGTCTACTCTGCCATTCACCTTTCAAGTCTTCCCTGCAGGTCACATTATCAGGTCTTCCATGCGGGTCACCTTTTCAGGTCTTACCTGCAGGTTACCTTTTCAGGTTTTCCTTGCAGGTCACCTATTTAGGACTTCCCTGTCTTCCATGTTAAAAGAAAAAAGAAGTAGAAAAGTGTTACTTCCACAAAACACAAATGAGAATTCAACATGCGAGGTCCCAATGTTTGATCTTCTGCTTTTCCGATCCCTGAAAGACCATGAGTCTTAAGATTTGGTCTAATCATTAAGAGGACTCCTCTTAAGTCTGTTCTTTTGTTCTCCCGGTCCCCGAAAGACCAGAAGAGGGGCATTGTAGAAGTCCAAATCCATCACACCTTAGGACCATTTAAAAAGGCCATACCGCCTCAGCCCATGACATGGGGCCATAAAAATAACACCATCTCAGATTGGGCCAGGGAGGATTCCATCCCATGATATGCTCACACCTCCATGGAAATAGGCACACCCCGTCCGACTATAAATAGGAGGGTATCCCCTTCATTAATGGAGACTTCTTCTTCTTCCCCAAAAAAGAGAACCCTAGACCTAAGCTTCAAATCCCATTTTAATGGAGATTGGACTTCATCGCCGGAGGTTCTCGCCAAAAAGGAACTACGTGTGGCTTGATCCCTCAAAAAGGGTACGTAGGCAGCCTGATTTACATCAGGTTCAGTCCAAACAAACATCCACCAAATCGATCCTCCGTCGTTGCCTCTTCCACCATCGTCGTCTCTTCGCGGATCCACCCAAACCAAGCCCGGACTGTCCTTGAGTCCGGCCCACAAAGGAGGAGGACATTTTCACCTCCCACACCTACTATAGCAGCTAAAATGTAAAATATAAAAGAAACACACAAGGCGTCAACATTTATATTCATCTGTTATATTCATGATTCAAATTCATATATATTATCTAGTGGACATAATACATAAATAAAATCCTTAAAACCCTTGCAGCCCCAAAAGCAGCCCCAAAACCATCTTAAAAATAAAAATGAAGGGTACCCTAGGTGTTCCCTAAAACACCTACAGCCCCAAAACCATCTTTAAAAAAAAAAAGTTACCACAGTTGTTCTCTCAAAACCCCCCGCAGCCCCTATCGGATCACTTCAAAAAACAGTGATAAAACAGTGATAAAAAATACAAATGAACTAACTGGAGAGTGGTTTTCTTACTCAAGACAAGATGACTGTCGGTGGAGATGACTGTCGTAGGAGTCGACATGAAATCAAAGGGAAGAGACGAGGGTCAATGGAGGAGACACGTATGAACTGAGTGGAATCACCCAAATACCAAGAAGTGTTGGCTGGAATTACGAAAATGCCAAGTAGGTTGAAAACTTTTGTTGTATCGTGTTGCTTTTAGGTATAGAGTATAGATATAATCCAAAATCAGGTTTTTTTTTATACCATTAAATTGTTATCATGGTAAAATTTAACAATTTTGTTTTTTCATGATATAAAAATAAATATAATTTTTTGATGGTACAAAAATAAATATTGTATTTTGTAAGAGAAAATATAAAAATAAAAAATAAGGGTATTTTAGACATTTCTCATTGACTTCAACAGGGTTAGTAGAAAATTTGATGAAACTTAACTAGGATGGTAAAAATACAAAAATTTAAATATTTTAGTGGTATAAAAATAAATAGACTATTTGTGATGGTATAAAAATAAATAATATGTTTTTCAATGGTATACATGCAAAAAACACAACATAAAAGATATCCTAATTGAATCATAACTGCCATCAATATCATCATACCAAAAGAGGCTATTATCCTAATTGAATCCTAACTTTCATCAATCCTAAATGCCATCAATATATGTTAGGGTAGGAGAAAGTGAGGTGTATCAACCCTAATGTTTTTCTTATAGCTTGATTTTAAAAACATTTGAATCCATAATTACTACCATCATCTTAACAATAGATTTCCAAAATCTATTTTCGAAATCACAAACCAAAATAAGCATTATCTGGATTTTTTTGGGGTTTTTGCATATATATCCTTGTTAGAAACCAAGATTGTGGAATAACTCCGCTTGTATCCGCTCTTGCACAAACCCCCTAAAATTTTTAGTAGTGGAATGATACCCCTCGTTAGACGCCATCTATAACTTATGTTGAACAATGGTTAGATTGTTAACCATATCCCATAAAATTAATTACTTGTTTACTCTCACTCAATTGCCAACCCGACCAGAGTCCCCTAATTGTTCTCCCCCCCTCTCTCTCTCTCTCTCATCCTCACCTCTACTTGAAAAACCCTAAATCAATATTAAATCATTTTCAAACAATGCAACAATCCAAAAAACTCAAATAAGAACAAACTTATCTTGTGAACTATGATGTGGATAATCTCTCTTTCACTTGCACGAGATCACTTACTTCCTTCACCCACATGGGACACCTCTTTGCATCCTACCTACGCCCTCCCCACCACCACATGTGCAACCTCTGCCTCG
This sequence comes from Acorus gramineus, assembly GCA_030737835.1. Lineage (NCBI taxonomy): Eukaryota > Viridiplantae > Streptophyta > Magnoliopsida > Acorales > Acoraceae > Acorus > Acorus gramineus. Next base: position 337,821 of record JAUJYN010000053.1, on the reverse strand, counting down.
CGTGCTTGTGCAAGCTCCACGACTTTAGGTGCCCCCATGAGACACCACACCGCGTCTTTAATGCAGTGCTCTTCAACAATGAGATCAGCTTTCTCAATCTCTGATGGCGCGAACTCTTCCCCATGTCTTAGGTCTCCTCGTCTTGAGTCCAACTCCAACTTCACTTCCCAATTTGCTATTCTTCGTTTGAGAACTAACAAAGTTTTGAATTTTCTGCCTCGAAAGTCATTTACGGTTATTCACATTGGATGGGATGTTATTGAAGTGGGGGAACTTCTTGAACCATGAGAGGATGGATTGGAGAAGGGGAAAAAAACATGAAATGTGGTTTTTTGGTTGATTGGAGAAGAGTAAGAACAACAAAATTTGAATTTGTCAAAAACTGGAAGAGATTAATGAAGAATGAGGAAGAAGAAGATGAAAGGGTTATTTAAAGTTTTCTACTATCCCTAACTGTTAGAATGAGATATTTTAGACATTTTACCATGGTTTAACAATGGCAACTGGGTGTTTTCTAACTACACCTAATGGGAGAAAACTATAGGGCATCGTTGTAGTATTTCTGAAATTCCAAGGATATTTCTCTAGAGCAGATATAAACAGGGTAATCCACAATTTCGATTTCTAACAAGTATATATATTAAACATTTTTTTTTTTTGGGTGTGTGTGTGTGTGTGTGTGTAAGGCCTTGAAGAGTTAGGCAAATTGATTTTATTAGAACATGTATAGGCTAAGGGTGTTATGTTTGTGTCAATTTTGAGTGATTAAATATCATGTTTTTATTTATTTTTAGAGTTCAGGCACTCAATTTAAAAATATAACCACATATCAATGATCCTAGTATCTGCTTTGACTTACCTGTAAATTTTCGTCATGTTCTGACGTCGTTTTAAAAATTATACAGTTCCAAATGGTATCTGTGTTTAGCTGTTAATGGGTTTTGGTTGATTATTTGATTGGGTGGGTGGTGACTCTAGGCAAGTATCACCCCATTCTTCAACCCTTGGTTCCTAATGTCTCTATTAGAGGTGAGTGAGTATACCCCCTCCTTACCTCATCACACCAAACCCATTTGTACCTCTTTTGCCCCCATCTCACACTCAAAACCCTAAATTGAGTTTAATCTCTCTCTCTCTCTCTCTCTCTCTCTCTCTCTCTCTCCCCTTTCATTCTCTCTAGGGCAACCCCCTTTGTGTATGATTTTTGGTGGCGCAAGTGAAGATGAAGAGAAGAAAATGAAGGAAGAGTGAAAAGGATGGCGAGTATGTGTGTGAACCTTGTATTTCCCCCCACCTCCCTCTTCTTCTCCATGGCATTCTTTTGACCTCATTGTTGTTTTGGCTTATATGAGGGTGCTGATCTAGTAGTGGTTATGGCTAAGCATGTGTGATGACTTGATTGCTTGTGGTGGTGGTGGTGGTGGAATCCCTTGTGTACATCCTTTTCCCTTCTTCTTCTCATGGTATGTTTATTTCCCCTTTGTGTTATGTAGGTGTTTGTGTTTATGCTTCAATGAAGTATGAGTGTTGTTATCTAGTGCTTTGGATGGTCAGCAAGGATGCATAGGTGCTGTTGTATGTGTTTTTCCCTTTTTTATTGTTTGGAGTTTTGTATTATAATAAGGCAGATTTCTGTCCTTTAACAATTCTTGTGAAATTAGTATTTAGAGACATATTTTTAGGAATGTTTCTTCATATGATATGATCATCCATGCAAATTTGTATATTGAATTTGCTCCATGATTAGTTAAATATGTTGTATGCTATTTATCATTAAGTTTGTATAGTTCCATACTTAGCTTTGATATATTATGGAATGTTAAAACTAAATACTTGAATACTAAACTTTGCCTATCAGTTATAGGTGTGTGTAGGACCCGCCTTTGGGGTCATGCTGGGACATTATTCAATTGTGAATATATTTAATCTTCCCGCATCCGAGGGATGCAATTTTATAGGAATTCATGAGAATTTGATAGCGTATCGGTAATGGCAAACCGATGGTGGAAGATTTATAAGGGTTATATTGTGAGTGTAGAGTGTTTCTCTTACATATCATCGTGCGTTGAAGCTGTCCAGCGTTGAAGATTTCATGCGTGGTGCCGCCATGATGTTGGAAGGCTGCTAGGAAGAGGGCTACCGGATGATGTAGGGCGTTAGCGTATTGATTTCTCCCAAAAGTCTCTTGTCATCCCTATGAGAAAGAGTGAGGGCGTAGTGAGGGCACATCATTGCGTGATGTTCTGTTATTATAGGTTATTCCATGTCTTGGTTGAAACTATTTGTTATGCCTGTGTCATTTGGAGCAATTTCGGTTAAGCCTTGGTCACTTCTGGGTCCTTCAGGGCCTTTTTAATTATTCGATCGGAGCCGCTAAAATTTTAACTTTTAGCCATCTGCGGGAGTTAGAGTACTCTGATTGGAAATCTGACTGCATATTATGGGTCCTGGTACCGTTTAGTACTACCCATAAAAATTTTATCGAATTCTGGTAACGTTTTAAAAAATATGCAGTTCTGAATCGCATCCGGGTTTGGCCGTTACTGGGTTTCGGTGGGCGAGATATTTTCGAGTGTGTGGTGCTTCTCCGCACGCTTCCCAATAAAGCAAAAATAAGTGGTTGAGTGAGGGTGAGCCTAACCCTAACTTCACCCCCCCTTATGGTCACCCCAAAACACTATTTGGGCATGGAAATGACCATTTTGCCCTCTCTCTCTCTCTCCCCCTCTCTCCCAACTCGTGGATCTCTCTTTCTCTCCCTCTCTTGGTCTCTTTTTCCTCTCTTTGTGTGTGGAGAAGGAGGAGGAAGAAGCAAAGGAAGGAGAAGGTGAAGGAGAAGATGAATAGTGTATGAAGGGATGATCTAGCTAGGGTGAGTTTGTGTGTGTGTGTGTGTTGTTGTTTCTTTCCCTTCTCCATCTCCAACCCTCTCATGCCTCCCCTCATGTTTTCCTCTGTTTTTCAGCCAAGAAGGGCTGGTGGAGAGGCTGAAGAGATGGTGGTAGTGGTGGTGGTGGTTGAGGTGGTCGTGGGTGTGTCGATAACCCCGCATCTCCCCATTTCCCTCCCCCTGTTTCGGTAAGGCAGCTCACTGTCTCTTAAAGATCTCAGTGAATCTAGTATTTAGAGGCATATTTTTAGGATTATGTCTTCTTATGATTTGATCATCTATGTGTCTAGTTGTTATATATGAAATTTGGGGTCATTATGATATCTGTGGTGTAAGTTAGAACCAGTTTTGCATGGCTTGTCCAGATTCGCATAGGAATTGACCTACTTCTGGAAATAATTTGTTTCGGGCTTGTAGAGGCCAAATTAGGTTCTAATGTCTTCATGGATTATGATCCCAGCATATCAGAGAATGTGCATGATTTATTTCATAATTTTTGGAAGTGTATTGGGTGCTGTTGAGACGAATTAATAGGGCTGGTTGTAGCAGGTTTGGCAGTTTTGCTTGGTTGAGTGTCAAGGAGTTGTTTGCATGTGTTTTGGGTGATAATATGGAAGTATCAGGGGCTAGGGCCTTCATGAAGTAGGCTTATATGTGTGATAGGAGGTTCCATATTTTAATTGTGGATCATTGGTTGTGTTTTGCAGATCTCGTAGACCGAACGCGCGACGATCCGGGTATCTGTGAGTGGTTCGATCCAATTCCCCCCCTCTCGGGATGCGCTCGACGCGCGTAGTCGCGCGTCGCGCATCGATGGGCCCCCCTAGCAATACTACTTGTGTAGATAAGTAGTATGTGTTATATATGTGTCACTTTTTAGCCTGCTGGTAACCGTTGGAGCATTTTTGGCAGTGTTAAAATTTTTTAGGGTTTTTCGATCGGAACCGCATAATTTCAGACTGTTAGCTATCGTCTGAGCTAGAGGACTCCGATTGAAAATCTAACTGCATATTTGGTGTCCTGGTGCCATTTTAAGCCACTCATGAAAATTTCATCGAATTCTGGCATCGTTTGCAAAAATTTCGCAGTTCCGGGGCGTATCCGGGTTTTTAAGTCGCGCACTATAAATAAGTGGGATCTAAAATCCCGAGTTACTGTTCATCGTCTTCCCCAAACGCATTTTCTCTCTCCCCTCTCTCTTTTTCTCACTTTCAAGCCCCCTAGAGCCCTCAAAGCTTAAAACCTAAAGCACGGGAAGTGTAGATCGGGTCCCGATCTACGCTCCGGTGTCTTCAAATCCCGATTCCGGCGAGTTTTGCCCGTCCGTCCGCCCTCTCTTCGTCCCTGATTTGAGCCATCTCGGCGGTGGAGGTAGATCGGGGCGTAGGAAAGCCTTTGAGAAAGGTTTTGGCGCGCGGAGAGCCACCGGACTTCCCCTCCTCCCCTTGGTAAGCCCCCTTTCCCTCTTTTTCTTGCATAGATGTATGCTAGGGGGGTGGTTTTGGGGTTGGGAGGCGGTCGGCAGCGGTGGGTGGCCGTCGGAGGGCTGTGGGAGGCGGTCGGAGGCTGTGGTGGTGGTCGGAGGTGGGTGGTAGAGGAGCTCGGGCTCAGGCAGGATGGCAGGGCAGCAGCAACAGGCGCAGCAGCCGCAGGCGCAGCAGGCAGGGCCACTGGCAGGGCGCGCGCGTGCGTGCGCGCGGGCGTGCGCGCGGGCGTGCGCTCGGGCTGGCGCTGGGCGTGCCTGGTGCTGGGCGTGCAGGGCTAGTCGGGTGCTAGGCTGGCAGGGCTAGCTGGGTAGGCTGGGAGCAGGGCACCAGTATGCTGGGCGCGCAAGCGCGTGCGCGCGGGCGCGCGCGCGGGCGTGCGCTCGGTGGGTGCAGGGGCGCTCGGGCATCAGGCGGGCAGTGCCCCGGGCGTGCAGGCGAGCGGTGCTCGGGCCACTCGGCGACGCGCGCAGGCAGGCAACGCGGGCCGCAGCGCAGGCAGGCTGGCAGGCGCGCTGAGCGCGTGCTGCCAGGCGCGCTGGGCGCGTGTTGCGCGGGCGTGCGCGTGGACGCTGGGTGAGGGTCACGGGTGCTGGGCGCTGAGCGCTGGGCGCGGGTCGCGGGTACCGGGTGTTGGCCGTCTAAGCGCTGGCGGGCGCAGTCGCGCGCGGGTGCGTGCGCGCGGGTGCGCGGGTTCGCGCGGAGCGGGCGCGCGGGTTCTGGCGTGAGCGGGGGTGTGCGCGGGAGTGCGCGCGGGTGCGCGCCGGTACGCGCGGGCGTGCGCGCGCGCGGCCAGTGCGCCTGGGCAGTGCGCCTGGGCGCTGGGCAGGGAACCAGTGCGCGCGCGAGCGTGCATGCGCGTGCGTGCGCGCGCTGAGGCGCGCTGGGGCGTGCTGGGGCAGTGCGCGGGGTGCTGCGCGAGGGGCGCGGGCTGGACGCGCGGTGCACGTGGGCGCGCGCGAGCGTGCGCATGCGTGCGGGTGCGCGTCTGGGCTCGCGGACAAGCGCGCGGCAGTGCGCCGATGGTGCCGGGGTGTATGCGTGCGTGCGCATTCGTGCGTGCGCATGCAGGGGGCCATGCGAATGGCTGCCCGAGGGTTCGGGTAGGTGTCGGGGCACTCGGACTCGCGTGCGTACGCGCGTGCTCGCATGCGTGCGAGCCCGTATGCATGCTTATCCGAGTTTTGGGTATTTCTAGGCATTTCTATGTATAAATTGTGTGGTTTCTCACCATATTGAATGTCTGTCTTGCAGATCTAGACGGACGGTCGCGCGACGACCCAGATACCGGTGAGTGGGACAATCCAACCCAGTAGAGAGGTGTTATACGCACTTGGGCGTATACCGACCTCTCCTGGGGCACCATGGATAAATATTGACATATTGTAATGTGTATATCATGCGAGCATGATTGAATTGTAGAATGCATGTTACCCTAGACCTTGCATGTTAGGGACTTGCACCCTTAGGATATGTGTATGAGCCATGCAGCATGTCCCCTGGTTCCATGTTAGGAAGCCCGGCCGATGCATGTGCCCTACTAGTTTATTTATTAAATTAAATGCTAGTAAATGTTAAAATGCATGTTATAGTGAATATTATAGGGGAGGGGCCTTGCGAGGACAGCGGTGAGACCCGGGTTAGGGTACACCGTGTTCCTTGTTTGGTTGTCGGGGTGTCCTATAACGGGAACTCACGCTGCCCTCCCGAGTTTCTTTCCCCAACAATATTTCACCCTGTTATAACCTTATGCATGTTCCCCGCATCGTAGTTATGCGCCCTGGTGGGTTCTGAGGAATTCAGAACATTAGTGTTGTTATAATGTGCCGTCTGCGGATCCAAGTGGATCATATGCGATGGGTAGGCTGTTCTGTTCCCTTCGTTGGATCCGGTAGAGACTACCCCAGCGTTAGACAGGCCTTCCTGACAAAGGGCTCCCATCAGTAGGCACCTCCTGATTTAGGACGGACTGTGCTGAATGTGGGAGTAGACCAGGCGGCCTACGGAGTGGAGGAGAGACTATCGGTGGACCAAGGGTGACCAACAGCCTAGTCAGTCCCAAAATCCTATGTCACCCATTGAAGGGTGAGGGTGAGGGTGTAGTGGGTTGGCGATGAACGACCCACTGGAGTTGTGATTGGATGCTTGTAAGTCTCAAAATCCTATGTCACCCATTGAAGGGTGAGGGTGAGGGTGTGGCGGGTTGGCGGAAGCGACCCGCTGGTTATGTGCAGTTAGTCCCAATATCCTATGTCACCCATTGAAGGGTGAGGGTGAGGGTGTGGCGGGTTGGCGGAAGCGACCCGCTGGTTATGTGCAGTTAGTCCCAATATCCTATGTCACCCATTGAAGGGTGAGGGTGAGGGTGTGGCGGGTTGGCGGAAGCGACCCGCTGGTTATGTGTAACCAGTCCCAATATCCTTTGTCGCCCATTGAAGGGTGAGGGTGAGGGTGTAGTGGGTTGGCGATTGAGCAACCCACGGCTTTGAGTTGTGCTATCATTTGTGGATTAAGTAATATGAATTGTGGATTATAAGGATATCTGGTTGTGGTCAATATTGTCTGTGATGCATGGGTTGTGCCGTTCACTGAGCGTGTGGCTCACCCCTCGCATAATATTTTTCTTCAGTGTCATCTGAGTCGGATCCGGAGGAGGAGCTCCCCGAGGGACTTCATCAGTAGCGGAGTAGCGCCACGTCCCGCGAGTTGCAGAGACTATCAGCATCCCTTGTACCAGTATGTATTATTTTCCGTGCTTGGGCACGCGTTTGTGTTGTATTTGGACGTCTTTGTATGTATATTGGCTCTCACAGGACATGTGATTATGTATGGAGTCTGTAGTGTGTTTTGATTACAGATTCAGTCTTTAGTTATCCGCATTTGGTGTATATATCATGTCAGCCCTGCTTTGTTGTCTGTATGTCATTCTAGTAGCTTGTGTATGATATTATTGACCTCCTGTGTAGATTCTGATATTTTATATACACTTGCCGCGTACTGGGGACGCCCGGGGCGTGACAAAAAGGTGGTATCAGAGCCTGGTCCTGTCAGAGCCAATGGTCTTCTTTCGTAGAGATGAGTCCTAGGATTTTGATATGGGTATTCTGATCCTAGAGTCTGGTTTTCTTAGGATTGCTGATATGTCTCCTCGTGGAGGACGGCGCGGACATGGTCCCTCTCGACCTTTGGAGGTTTTCGGACCTGCTAGAGGCGAGGATGCTACTGGAGAGTCCACGGCTGTGAGGCCAGGATCGGCGCAGGAGCCTCCCGCACGGGAACGTGCGTTCGCTCGGATAGCGGATTCGGTGGAGACTCGGATCAAGGCACTGGAGGCGCAGACCAGAGCGTTGGTAGAGCAAGCGCGGGAGATCCGGGAGCTGAGGGTGGCCCGTGATGCAGTTCCACAGGTCCCCTTGGCAGCAGATTCGTCTGTGGTACCCGAAGTACCCCCAGTCCCCGTGGTGATTCCAGCGGCGAGGGTTCAGGATCCCCTGGCGAGGGAGGTGGGGCTAGAGGCTGCAGCGCGGGTGCAGCAGAGTGGCCTCGCAGTTTTTCTAAAGCTCCACCGTCCCGAGTTCTATGGCCAGTTGGCGGATCCCCTTGCCCCAGAGCAATGGTTGATGGAGATGGAGGTGATCTTCTCGACCATGCTTTGCACCGATCGCCAGCAAGTCTCTCTGGCCACCTTCATGCTGAAGGGTAGCGCTGCCGACTGGTGGGCTACCCGAGTGGTGGACATTCCAGAGGGAGTGGAGCAGTTTTCTTGGGCAGGATTCCAGAGGTATTTCCTGGAGGAGTACTTCCCGTTCTCGGCGCAGCAGATCGTGGTGCAGGAGTTTGAACGGTTGACGCAGGGCTCTATGTCTGTCGCCGACTACTCCACGCGCTTCACGAGGCTATCCAGGTTCGCTCCAGCTTTGGTGATGGACGAAGAGGCGCGGTGCCGCCGTTTCGAGCTTGGTCTCTGCAGCGCCATTCGGGTGCATGTCTCCTCCCAGGCTTTCTCGAGGTTCTCCGACTTGGTGTCTCGGGCGAAGACAGTCGAGCGAGACCTCGGGATCATCGTGGGGGTTCCGACCCCATCTGCAAATCAGGGTCCTTTCGGGAGTCGGGACCTGGGGCAGCGCAGGAGGAGGAGGCCCCGTTTCGATCAGTCAGCGGCTGTCTCTCCTCCAGCGGATGCGGTGCCAGCGTGGGATCCAGCACCCATTGCGGCAGTGCCCATCCAGTCCTGGCGGCCGGAGAGGCGGCGCTGTTTCCATTGTCAGCGCATCGGGCATATTAGATACAATTGCCCTGATGCTGGCCGACCCCGAGTGCTACCTCAGCAGCGGCAGCCGGCGGGGCGTGCTCTTGCTCCTCTGCCGCAGTTTGTTCAAGGCAGGGTTGCAGCGCTTTCGGCTGAGGAGGCGCAGGTTTCGGGCGTCATGGTTCGAAGTAATGTTTTGTTCCCTAGCTGCCTATGAATATATATGTGTGTTGGTTGCTGTTAAGCATGTGTGTGTGTTATCTGGATGAGCGGGTAATGAGTGTGGTTGTTCGAGTTAAAGAGGCCGGGTTGTAGCTGTCCTGGCAGGAGGCTCCCATCCGTAGGTGCCGCCGATGCAGTCGGAGGGGTACTGATCGTGGGAGTATGCCAGGTAGGGGCTAACCCGGAAGAGGATTAATGAATGGTGCCGCGAGCGTGGAAATCGCTCTCCCCTTCGTCGGATCCGCGTAGTACAGCCCCGGCGTTAGACAGGCTCCCGGTCAGAGGACCAGGCGAGCTACGGAGCGGGGAGAGGCTACCGGTGGACCAGGGGTAGAGAGCAGTCTAAGTCTCTCCCAAAGTCCCAAAATGTCTCCTTTCGGGAGTGAGGGTGTGGATGAGGCGAAGACGGGTCGCTCGTGACCAAATGGTTTATTCGACCATTCCCGATGATGTTGGGTTCGGTCCTGTAATGGATGATGTCGCGAGTATGGAATCGTTCTCCCCTTCGTTGGACCCGAGTAGGGACTCCTCAGCGTTAGAGAGGCCTTCCTGACAGAGGGCTCCCCTCAGTAGGCACCTCCTGATTTGGTTTCGGACGGTGCTGAATTGTGGGAGCGGACCAGGCGGCCTACGGTGTGGAGGAGAGGCTACCGGTGGACCAGGGGTAGAGAGCAGTCTAAATCTCTCCCAAAGTCCCAATATGTCTCCTGATAGGAGTGAGGGTGTGGATGAGACAAAGACGCGTCGCCTCGTGACCCAATTTGTTGTTCGACCATTCCCACGGAGGTTGGGTCCGGTCTTGAGAAGGATGTTGAATGACATCGTTGGGTGATCATCTAGAGGTAGATGATCCGGAGGGGTTAGTGGTGTTCTTTTAAATGATGTCTTCTTCCAGTGTTCCTTTCTGGATTAAGGGGCCTTGTGAGGTCGGCGTTGGAACCCGGGCTAGGGTACTTCGTGTTCCTTGTTTGGTTGTCGGGGTATCCTATATCGGGATTTCATGGTGCCCTCCCGAGGTTTCTTTTCCCAGGTAAGGGATGCCATGGAAGCATCAGATAGATGAGAGATCATGTGCGAGTTTGGTTAGAGGTTAAGGCCTTTTGGGCTGAGTGGTTTCTGGTGAAGGCATATCTGTGGACCCGGGTAAGATGCTTGCTATGTCGAATTGGCGTAGGCCGTCGAACCCCGCAAGGATTCGAAGCTTCTCGAGTTTGACGGGTTATTGTAGGAAGCTTGACGAGGGACTCTCGAAAATAGCTGTTCCTCTTAACCGCCTTACTCGGAAGGATATCCGGTTCGAGTGGTCCCCTTCTTGCGAGGAGAGCTTCCTGGAGTTTACTCGGAGGCTCACCTCAGCGCCAATTCTTACCTCTCCGTCTTGGAGTGGTGGGTTCGCAGTTGGGTAAAGGTGTCCACGATCCTGCTCACGTCATCCCGTTCGAGCCGCTTGTCTCTGAGCCGGACAGTCATTCGTGGAGCAGTCGATTGAGATCATGGACCGCCGCGTGAGGAGGCTCTGCACCAAGACCGTCCAGCTGGTCGAGGTGCGATGGCAGCATCGTTCCGGTGTTAAGGACACATGGAAGCTCATGGATGCCAGGTGTGACGCATCTTTTCCCCTCCTAGATGTTTTTGCATATTTTGAGGACAAAATTTCCTAAGGGGGAAGAATGTTAAATATGTGTCACTTTTTAACCTGCTGGTAACCGTTGGAGCATTTCTGGCAGTTTTAAAATTTTTAGGGTTTTTCGATCGGAACCGCATAATTTCAGACTGTTAGCTATCGTCTGAGCTAGAGGACTCCGATTGAAAATCTAACTGCATATTTGGTGTCCTGGTGCCATTTTAAGCCACTCATGAAAATTTCATCGAATTCTGGCATCGTTTGCAAAAATTTCGCAGTTCCGGGGCGTATCCGGGTTTTTAAGTCGCGCACTATAAAAGGGATCAAAATAGTTACTTTCATCATCTTCCCACGCTTTTCTCTCTCCCTCTCTCTTTTTCTCCTTTGAGCCCCCTAGAGCCCTCAAAGCTTAAAACCTAAAGCACGGGAAGTGTAGATCGGGTCCCGATCTACACACCGGTGGTTTCAAATCCCAATTCTGGCGAGTTTTGCCCGTCCGTCCGCCCTCTCTTCGTCCCTGATTTGAGCCATCTCGGCGGTGGTGGTAGATCGGGGCGTAGGAGAGCCTTTGAGAAAGGTTTCGGCGCGCGGAGAGCCACCGGACTTCCCCTCCTCCCCTTGGTAAGCCCCCTTTCCCTCTTTTTCTTGCATAGATGTATGCTAGGGGGGTGGTTTTGTGGTTGGGAGGCGGTTGGCGGCGGTGGGTGGCCGTCGGAGGGCTGTGGGAGGCGGTCGGAGGCTGTGGTGGTGGTCGGAGGTGGGTGGTAGAGGAGCTCGGGCTCGGGCAGGATGGCAGGGCAGCAGCAGCAGGCGCAGCAGCCGCAGGCGCAGCAGGCAGGGCCGCTGGCAGGGCGCGCGCGTGCGTGCGCGCGGGCGTGCGCGCGGGCGTGCGCTCGGGCTGGCGCTGGGCGTGCCTGGTGCTGGGCGTGCAGGGCTAGTCGGGTGCTAGGCTGGCAGGGCTAGCTGGGTAGGCTGGGAGCAGGGCACCAGTTTGCTGGGCGCGCGAGCGCGTGCGCACGGGCGCGCGCGCGGGCGTGCGCTCGGGGGGTGCAGGGGCGCTCGGGCATCAGGCGGGCAGTGCCCCGGGCGTGCAGGCGAGCGGTGCTCGGGCCACTCGGCGACGCGCGCAGGCAGGCAACGCGGGCAGCAGCGCAGGAGGCTGGCAGGCGCGCTGAGCGCGTGCTGCCAGGCGCGCTGGGCGCGTGTTGCGCGGGCGTGCGCGTGGACGCTGGGTGAGGGTCCCGGGTGCTGGGCGCTGAGCGCTGGGCGCGGGTCGCGGGTACCGGGTGCTGGCCGTCTGGGCGCTGGCGGGCGCAGTCGCGCGCGGGTGCGTGCGCGCGGGTGCGCGGGTTCGCGCGGAGCGGGCGCGCGGGTGCGCGCGGGTTCTGGCGTGAGCGGGGGTGTGCGCGGGAGTGCGCGCGGGTGCGCGCGGTGCAGGCGGGGGCGCGCGGGCGTGCGCGCGCGCGGCCAGTGCGCCTGGGCAGTGCGCCTGGGCGCTGGGCAGGGAACCAGTGCGCGCGCGCGCGTGCATGCGCGTGCGTGCGCGCGCTGAGGCGCGCTGGGGCGTGCTGGGGCAGCGCGCGGGGTGCTGCGCGAGGGGCGCGGGCTGGACGCGCGGTGCACGTGGGCGCGCGCGAGCGTGCGCATGCGTGCGGGTGCGCGTCTGGGCTCGCGGGCAAGCGCGCGGCAGTGCGCCGATGGTGCCGGGGTGTATGCGTGCGTGCGCATTCGTGCGTGCGCATGCAGGGGGCCATGCGAATGGCTGCCCGAGGGTTCGGGTAGGTGTCGGGGCACTCGGACTCGCGTGCGTACGCGCGTGCTCGCATGCGTGCGAGCCCGTATGCATGCTTATCCGAGTTTTGGGTATTTCTATGCATTTCTATGTATAAATTGTGTGGTTTCTCACCATATTGAATGTCTGTCTTGCAGATCTAGACGGACGGTCGCGCGACGACCCAGATACCGGTGAGTGGGACAATCCAACCCAGTAGAGAGGTGTTATACGCACTTGGGCGTATACCGACCTCTCCTGGGGCACCATGGATAAATATTGACATATTGTAATGTGTATATCATGCGAGCATGATTAAACTGTAGAATGCATGTTACCCTAGACTTGCATGTTAGGGACTTGCACCCTTAGGATATGTGTATGAGCCATGCAGCATGTCCCCTGGTTCCATGTTAGGAAGCCCGGCCGATGCATGTGCCCTACTAGTTTATTTATTAAATTAAATGCTAGTAATTGTTAAAATGCATGTTATGAATATTATAGGGGAGGGGCCTTGCGAGGACAGCGGTGAGACCCGGGTTAGGGTACACCGTGTTCCTTGTTTGGTTGTCGGGGTGTCCTATAACAGGAACTCACGCTGCCCTCCCGAGTTTCTTTCCCCCAACAATATTTCACCCTGTTATAACCTTATGCATGTTCCCCGCATCGTAGTTATGCGCCCTGGTGGGTTCTGAGGAATTCAGAACATTAGTGTTGTTATAATGTGCCGTCTGCGGATCCAAGTGGATCATATGCGATGGGTAGGCTGTTCTGTTCCCTTCGTTGGATCCGGTAGAGACTACCCCAGCGTTAGACAGGCCTTCCTGACAGAGGGCTCCCATCAGTAGGCACCTCCTGATTTAGGACGGACTGTGCTGAATGTGGGAGTAGACCAGGCGGCCTACGGAGTGGAGGAGAGACTATCGGTGGACCAAGGGTGACCAACAGCCTAGTCAGTCCCAAAATCCTATGTCACCCATTGAAGGGTGAGGGTGAGGGTGTAGTGGGTTGGCGATGAACGACCCACTGGAGTTGTGATTGGATGCTTGTAAGTCCCAAAATCCTATGTCACCCATTGAAGGGTGAGGGTGAGGGTGTGGCGGGTTGGCGGAAGCGACCCGCTGGTTATGTGCAGTTAGTCCCAATATCCTATGTCACCCATTGAAGGGTGAGGGTGAGGGTGTGGCGGGTTGGCGGAAGCGACCCGCTGGTTATGTGCAGTTAGTCCCAATATCCTATGTCACCCATTGAAGGGTGAGGGTGAGGGTGTGGCGGGTTGGCGGAAGCGACCCGCTGGTTATGTGTAACCAGTCCCAATATCCTTTGTCGCCCATTGAAGGGTGAGGGTGAGGGTGTAGTGGGTTGGCGATTGAGCAACCCACGGCTTTGAGTTGTGCTATCATTTGTGGATTAAGCAATATGAATTGTGGATTATAAGGATATCTGGTTGTGGTCAATATTGTCTGTGATGCATGGGTTGTGCCGTTCACTGAGCGTGTGGCTCACCCCTCGCATAATATTTTCTCTTCAGTGTCATCTGAGTCGGATCCAGAGGAGGAGCTCCCCGAGGGACTTCATCAGTAGCGGAGTAGCGCCACGTCCCGCGAGTTGCAGAGACTATCAGCATCCCTTGTACCAGTATGTATTATTTTCCGTGCTTGGGCACGCGTTTGTGTTGTATTTGGACGTCTTGTATGTATATTGGCTCTCACAGGACATGTGATTATGTATGGAGTCTGTAGTGTGTTTTGATTACAGATTCAGTCTTTAGTTATCCGCATTTGGTGTATATATCATGTCAGCCCTGCTTTGTTGTCTGTATGTCATTCTAGTAGCTTGTGTATGATATTATTGACCTCCTGTGTAGATTCTGATATTTTATATACACTTGCCGCGTCTCAGGGACGCCCGGGGCGTGACAGTATGGCCATGCTTAAGCTATAATATGTAGATATCTCGCATGCTAGGCTTATATACATGTATTGTATCCATGTATGAATGATTGTGTTGCATGCGCCCCTCTAGTATGGGCATGTATTTTTGAAATGTGTATGGATGTATAGAATATAGCATGCCTTAGGTAGTATGGTAATACTACTCCCACCATATTAATTGGAATATCGAACATGAATAAGTCTGGGTTAATAACGGGCACCTGCCTAATATTCCCTTGCAATAAGACTCGAGGGCGTGGTGTAGTTGTTGCGCCCATGCTAATGGGGCAAAGCTATGACCAGCTTCATGAGATGATGATCTCTCTCGCCCTCTCCCTCTGAACGAACTGAGTAAGTAGATGCGATTTCCTACTCGACTCAGGTTCGTTTGGAATATTGGCATGCACCTGTTAGTGCGCGAGATCGCGCTTGCCCCTTTCTTTTAAGTTGGCGATATCCAACGCATGCTTAAATTAGGCCTTGTGTGCTTATGTGACTAATGACCATGTATGCATGTTGTATGATTTATTATGATGTAAATCCATGTTAGGGAGTGTCCCTAATATTATTAGATGATTGTGCATATGGTTCATGCACATAGCTAGATATAATTCTCCTGGATATATTTATATGCGCATGTTAAAAACTGATAGGCCTATCTGGAATAGGCGTGGGTATAACCCGCTGTCGGGTTGTACCTTATTAGTTAGAGCGCTAGCGATGTAATCGCCCCGTGCATCCGAGCGATGCACTCGTTTGGAATTCAGGAGAATTCATTATCTTATCAGATTGTTAAGCCGGTAGTTGGGGCGTGACACCCCCCCATGTGTCTGAGCGACGCAACGGTGTGGGAGTACAGTAGTATTCGATATCTCGATAAGTGATTATCGAGAGTAGTTGTTTTTCATTGGGTTCGCTTTGCGAACATGGAATGTTTACTCCCAATGTTGTCCGTGTTGAAGAGGGCCGGGTCGTACCTATCCTGACAGAGGGCTTCCATCCGTAGGTACCACCGATGCGTTCGGGAGCGTACTGATCATGGGAGTGTACCAGGTAGAGGCTACCCGAGAGAGGGCTAACGAATGATATTGCGAGCGTGGAATCGTTCTCCCCTTCATTGGATCCAATGTAGGAACTTCTAGGCGTTGGAAAAGATGTCCTGACAGAGGGCTCCCATTCATAGGTACCACCGAGGCATTCAGAAGCGTACTGATCGTGGGAGTATACTAGGTAGTGACTACCCGGGGAAAGGGCTACTGGTGGACCAAGGGTGTAGAGCAGTCTAAGTCTCTTCCAAAAGTCCCAAGAGTCTCCCTCCGGGAGTGAGGGTGAGGATGAGGTGAAGACACGTCGCCTCGTGACCCATTTGTTGTTCGTCCATTCCCATAGTTGTTGGGTCTGGTCTCGTATCGATGTTCAAAAACATCGTTGGGCAGTTATCTCAATGTAGATGATCCAGTAGTGTTGCATAGACTAGTAATCCCGGGTCTCCTCGACCAACGGTATGGTCTCTCCCCAAAAATCCCAAGAGTCTCCCTTCGGGAGTGAGGGTGAGGGTGAGGTTGGTGATCCAATAGTGTTGTATGGACCAGTAATCCCGGGTCTCCTCGACCAACGGTATGGTCTCTCCCCAAAAGTCCCAAGAGTCTCCCTCCGGGAGTGAGGGTGAGGTTGGTCGCACCGCCGCGTGACCCTGTTATCCATGGGTTTCCACCCATGTTTACCTTGAAAGGAAATTGTTTATGTATTGAACTGTTGTATGGTGATTGGTTTCCAGCCACTCACTGAGCTTGTAGCTCACCCCTCGCATACTGTTTCTTTTCAGGGACAGTGTTGGGCGTGGGGCTGGAGCTTTCCTGTGGCGTGGTCTTATGGGCGTGGAGAGTTCTTTCGATGGGTGGTGAGTGCGAGGCTGTCAGCAGTCCTAGAGTCATTGTATGTATTGTAAATCGTGCATGTGGCACAGGTTGTATTTTCATTGGTCTAGACTTGGCTCTCATAGGACAGTGATTGTGTATTCGAGTCTGTAATAATGTTTTTGGTTTACAGACATTGTTTATATATTATGCTTCCGCTTTTCAGTCAGTTATCATTTCCTTGCTTTGCCACCTTGTGTTATATATGTGTCACTTTTTAGCCTTCTGGTCACCATTGGAGCATTCTGGCAGTTTTTCAACTTTTTCTTTTTTCGATCGGAACCGCTAAAATTTTAGACTTTTGGCTATCATCATGAGTTTGAGAACTCCGATTGAAAATCTAACTGCATATTATGTGTCCTGGTGCCATTTCAAGCCACTCACGAAAATTTCATCGAATTCCGGTAACGTTTCAGAATTTTGCAGTTCCGAATCGTATCCGGGTTTTGACCAAGCGAAAAGTCATTGGGAGACTTGACCGAGTCAAAGATGACTTTGACCAAGTCAAGTTTGACCCTTGACTTGGTCAATTGGTTTTGTTTGTTAGTGTGGTTGGGTTGACTAGGGTCAAAGTTCACCTAAACCTAACTAAACCTAATTAATTCTAAGTGTAAGTGGTGTGTGTGTGTGTGTGGTGTGTGTGTGGTGACTTAAGGTCCACGCCCACCAATAGTAATGCCCCTATTCATCTTCTTCTCTCTCTCAAGCTCTCACAAATCTCTCTCCCTTCTCTTTAAATCCACCTTTTGACCTAGTAGAAGGTGTTGGATTGGAAAACCCTAGAAGGAGAAAAGGAAGGTGAGGACCCGATCTATCTTTCCATGGTCTCGGATTTCCATTCCCCTTTGTTTTTCCTCCTCTCTTAGCTCCCTTTCTCCTCTGTTTTTCAGCCTTGCTAGGGCTGAGAAGAGGCTTGGTGGTGGTGGTGTTTCGGTGCGCGAAGAGCACCCGAGTTCCTCCCCTTCCCTTCCTCTCTTTGGGTAAGCTTTCCTCCCCCCTATTTCTTGTTTAGATGCATGTGTAGGATGTGTTTTTGGATGTGCAAGGTGTGCATGAGTGTTTGGGGTGTGGGAGGACTGAGGGAGGTGGTGGGGTTGGCTCGTGCGCGCGTGCGGGCTCATCATCCGTGCGCGTGCGCGCGAGTCTGCGCGCGCAGGCAGAGCAGGCGCGTGCAGTCGGGCGTGCTGGGGGCGTGCGCGCGGAGCGCTGCGCAGGGGCGCAGTGCGTGCGGTGCGCGCGGGGTGCTGCGCAGGGGCGCAGTACGTGCGGGTAGGCGCAGGGCTGGGCGTGCGAGCAGGCGCGGCAACGTGCCTGGGCATGCGGGCTGGGGCGCGGCAGTGCGCCCGGGGCGCGGGTGTGCGTGCGTGCGTGCGCACCCGTGCGTGCGCGTGCGGGTGGCCATGCGCATGGCTGCCCGGGGGTGCGGGAGTGTGTCGGGGCACTCGGACTCGCGTGCGTACGGGCTCGTATGCATGCTTGTCCGAGTGTTGGGTATTTCTAGCGTATTTCTTGTGTATTTGTGTATTTTACTCACCATTTTAATTTCCCATGTCTTGCAGATCTTGACGGGCGGTCACGCGACGACCCGGGTATTGGTGAGTGGGACAATCCAACCCAGTAGGGAGGCGTTCGATGCACGTAGGCGTGCATTGCCCTCCCCTGGGGCACCATAATTGCGTATTAATTTGTAATAAGTGTAATCTGTGCTATGCATGATCATTATATTGTATCCATGCCACTTTAGGCTTTGTATGCTAGGAATATGCACCCTTATGTTGTGGATAGAGGCCTATACATCCTGATACCATGTTTTCATGCTAGGAGAGCCTCGACCTACGCATGTTTCCCATTTAGTTTAATTTATTTAAATCAAATGCGAGTATATGGTTATTAGCATGCCTTAGAGATTATTATAACCTCGTGGTTATAATATGTGTCTCCCCTCATCTTAGTTATGCGCCCTGGTGGAATTCTGAAGAATTCATGACATTAGTAGAGTTGCAATCGGTGTCGGCGGATCCAAGTGGATTGTATCCGTGTGGGTAGGCTGTTTTTCTTCCCTTTGTTGGATGCGTGTAGAGACTCCTCAGCATTAGACAGGCCGTCCTGACAGAGGGCTCCCATCTGTAGGTACCTCCGATGTGTCGGACTGTGCTGATCGTGGGAGTAGACCAGGCGAGCTACGGAGTGGAGGAGAGACTATCGGTGGACCAAGGGTGATTAACAGCCTAGTCAGTCCCAAAAGACCATGTCACCAGCTTGAGGGTGAGGGTGGGGTGGGTCGGCGATGTAGCGACCCACTGGATTGTGTAGTTACTGCCACTTAGAGGCTATAATTAATTTGAGGTTAATATGAATTGTGATGCATGGGTTGTGCTATTCACTGAGCGTGTGGCTCACCCCTCGCATATATTTTTCTCCAGTTATATCTGAGTCGGATCTGAAGGAGGAGCTCCCCGAGGCACATCAGCAGTAGCGGAGCAGCGTCACGTTCTGCGTGTGAGAGGCCATCATCATCCCCCTTTGATTGTATGTATTGTATTTCGTGCTTAGGCACACGTTTGTATTACATTTGGATGTCGTTGTATATATTGGCTCTTACAGGATAGTTGATTATGTATCGGGTCTGTAATATGTCTTTTGAATTACAGACTCAGTCTTTTAGCTTCCGCTATTTGTGTATATATTATGTCAGCCTCATTGTTGTCTGTGTTGTCATTGTTGATGTTGTTTAGAGTATATTATTGACCTCCTGTTTAGACTGCTGATATCATATATACCATTGCCGCGCCTCGGGGATGGCCGCCCTGGGGCGTGACACCTTGTGTGTTGTTGTTGGAGTTTTTATTGACCTCAGGTATTGATAGCTGATATTTTATTATTGCCACGTCTCGGGGACGGCCGCCCTGGGGCCTGACACTATTATTGTACTATTGATGTGATATAGATGCGGTGTGTGGCTTCTTACCATTCATTGAGCTTGTAGCTCACCCCTTGTGTATTGTTCCTCCACCAGGGGCTGAGTTGATCTTGAAGGAGGAGCCCCACGAGGTGAGATTTCAGTAGTTGTTGCAGCGTCCGATCTTTTGGTTCTGCGAGCGTAAGGCCGTCAACATTCCTCTTATCTGTATGTTATGATATTCATGTTTGAGGCACATGTCGTTATTTTTAGTTGATTTTAACTATACTTGACTCTCATGGGACAATAATTATGTTAATTGGATCTGTAATATTACTTTGGATTACAGATTTATGTCACTTTACGCTTCTGCACTTTCTGATAAGCTATCTATTATTATTGCTTTGTTAAACCAGATATGTCATATGTTGGATCATCAATATATCCCTTAGAGTCATTATTGACCTCTTGTATTAATCACTTGATATTTATATATATTGCTACGATCCGAAAACGACGGCTCTGGAGTGTAACAAAAGGCCCATTTGAATCTATGGTGGAGTGAAATATTTTATGGTAGTGAACGCCGTGCATCTATGGTGGAGTGAAATATTTTATGGTAGTGAACGCCGTGCAATGCCATCGTGGACTCAAACAAAAAACCTGCGTCTGCGTTTGAAATTGAAAACTCGAGTTCACAGTCAAAAAATGTTCGTGTTTGAGACACCCAGAAAACAACGAATCGTTACCTCCGGTCGCTTTATACAACAGAGATTAATTAAAGACACGGTTCCAAACGAGTCTTAAATATAAAATATAAAATATGAACCTTCACGTGCAACCTCGAACTGTAATTCCCTTCTTCTCTTGACACCTCAGCCTCTATAAAACCCACGCAACAACCACATGAATGAAACACGGCCCATCACTTGCACAAAAAAAAAAAAGGAAAAGGTCCAAATAACCTGTAAGCGGTTTGAAATCCATATAACCCCTGACTTTTCCTGATTTAGTCTGTATAACTCTTTAAAAATATATCTATGTAAATCCAATTAATCATCTAAAAAAATTTATGTAAATCAAAATAATCTCTTGAAAATACCTATATAAATCCAAATAATCATCTGAGTTAAACTTTCATTGACAAATGAAGAATATTTTGTGAATATTCCATTTGATTAAGCTTGACTGAAAGCACGATATATAAAAAAACCTTCTATAATTTGTTTAAAATGTAGGAAACTCTTTATAAATGATGATTTTACCCCTCTGCATAAATAATAAAACCCTATCGAGATGGGTAAATAATTATTTACGGAGGATTTTTTGTATTTTTAATACATTATAGATTTTTTTTGGAATACTGTGTTTTCACGGAATATTCACATAATATTTTTTATTTGTCAATAGAAGTTTAACTCAGAGGCTTATTTAGATTTACATAGGTGTTTTCAGGAGGTTACATGGATTTCAAGAAAACTAAGGGGGTTATATGGATTGAGAAAGTTTACAAGGGGTTATATGGATTTTTCCCAAAAGAAATAAGGGTAATTAGCATTTTTAACCCCCGAAAATTGAAAATTTGCAAAAATAGCCCCCCTATCCGAATATTTGCAAAAACTAGCCCCGTCGGTATTTTACACTGGAGACGGATTATATATAATCCGTCTCCAGTGTAAAATCCGTAAGTGACCATTTACAATGGAGACGGATTATATATAATCCGTCTCCAGTGTAAATGGTATGGATTTACACTGGAGACGGGTTATATATAACCCGTCTCCAGGAGACAGGTTATATATAACCCGTCTCCTGGAGACGGATTATATACAATCCGTCTTCAGTATTGTTTTTTTTTTTTTTTTTTTTGTAGACAATTTTGGTTATCTTACCTGTATAAAAATTCCTGCTTGAACATGTCTAAATATAATAAAAATGCATTGATATTTACATAAATCCATTGTAATCACTTGACTCCTGTTTCTAAACACCAATGAAAATACACAAATACAATACACACAAATGAAAATGTATGAGTATAATAAAAGAGTTTTACATCCCATAAATACAATCATCCAAATATTCTCAGAAGTCCTTTCTTTTTAGCTTTTCTCGGAGCAGGAGGTGCTGATGAAGAGGGTACGTCAGTTGCTGTGGATGGCGGCACACCTGATTGTGGTGGAGTGGTAAATTGTTCGCCTGATCCCCGACTGGCAGTAGTAGAAGTACACCAAACCCTGCGTGGTCCACGAGTATATGTCTGGAGTGTCATCTGTGGAGCTCGATCAGGAGCTGGGGCTGGTTGTTGTGGTTGCTCATCGATCTCTGCATCGAGTCGTACATCATTGAAGAACTCGTCAATGGTGAATTCCGTGTGAGCGAAACTATCATCTACCACATCCTGAGAATCATCAGCATCTGTAGATGCACTGGGGGTACCCGAAGGTTGTCCCATGTCTCCCATCATCGCATCTGCATAGTCCCGTGCCACAGCAACTATACGATCCCACTCACCGCAGTTGGGGTATAAGACCAACCCCCTTGCAAGCACCTCGGTAATGTTCTGTGTAACTCCCCCCTGTTAACAAAAGTTTCAATATGATAAGTAATATAAAATCATTTATCACTATCTAAAAATGTAACACGCATTTAAAATTCTTACCGAATTTGGTGTGACATAGCCTGGATGGTACTGTGGGGGTGGTGGAGGTGTGATATGTCTGACTGTTCTCTCCCAGTACCACTCCATATATCTCCTCGAACTCCGGGTATCAGGAAATTGGTGGATGTGATCCAATCGTTGGTCCCAACGCTCGATATAAGACTGGTGAAAAACTATCCAATTCACATCCTGTCTACCTCGTCGGTTTACCCGGTCGATGGCCTCTACATCAGATGGAATGTCCTGATGCCATCCAAATTGACGTGCGACTCGATCCGGCACGTGCATCTCCACAATATCAAAGCAAATGAGTGGGACCCTAGCCGTCCACAACTCCATATGATCCAAACATGCAGGTGGTAGTGTCTCATATGTCCCAGGATAAGGCTGCCATATAACCTAGCAAAAACCAAATATATAATTAATATGACAATTAACGTAGAATATATCATTTGTGAAATATATGACTAATTGTATAGTCACCTGCGACTGAAGCTGATAGTCCAGTTGTGCTCTATAGTATATCAGAACACGCGAATTTTCATCAAACCTCTGAGTCACCTTCCACCTGAAATTTCGAATTTAATGATATATGATCTTCTATGAATTGACAAAAGAAGATGAAAATATTGACATTACCTTGCTCCCAAAGGTCGATCTCCAAGAATAAAATTCGGATCATGCAATGACGGTCGTCCCACATGTAATCTCTCCCACGACCATAGCTGCATTGGAACAAAATCTTTAGTAACACAAGAAAAAAAACAAATTTAGTATGTATGGATGAAAATCGAGGTTTGCATATTACCTGTAGCAAAGAATAAAAACCATGAGATCTAGCCGACATCCTCTCTCCAAGCACACTACCTCTGTAAAATTGTGTAGTGATGATCAGCACGTATCCTGTCCATTATCTCAGTAGCACTGATTCTCAAATTATGACGAATCATTGGCATAATCAGCTGTGAGAAGAGGATCCAAGCATGTATGAGGAACTCTCAGAGTAGAAATCTTGAACATTTCTGAACCACCGACCCTCCTCGCATATAATCTCCAATTACATTCATCATTTATGCACTTAACGGCGTATTTTTTTGCATTTGATTTCACCACATAACATTGTGCGCATTTTTTTATGCTCCAGGTTCGGACAGCATTAATGAGTGACTTCTTATTCACGAAAAGCTGACTAACCTCAAGTTCATTACACGAAGAAGATCCGATTTTATAAATGCATGGATGGACATTTTCAACCACCGCCTGCTCCATAAGCTCACGTGTAGGAAACATTTGAGGAACACCATATTCACTGATGGCAGTACTCCTCACATCATGGTCCTCCTCACTATCAGGTTCCTCTGCTTCTTCTTCTTCTTCGGTATCTTCATCATCATTCTCTTCTTCTTCTTCCCCTTCTTGATCTTCTTCTCCCCAATCTTGGTCTTCTTCTTCTCCCCCTTCTTGATCTTCTTCTCCTTCATTGTTCACTTCAATTCCTTCATGAATATTGTCCCAACCCATGTCATGAAATGGGGACTTATAAATGCAAACACATTATATTTACATTATGAATACACCCACCAAAAACATCCTACAAATTCACAATACTTACAAATGTGGTATATTCACACTCCCATAGGCATTGGTCGGTGTTGCATCAATCATATTCTCTTGGGTGCACGGAACGAACGACGACGATGAAGGTTGATATGGTTCACGAACAATGGAAGGATATGAATCTTCTGTATCATAATTCATCGCGCCACGACCTCTTTGTATGATCTTTTCCTTCTCTAACCATATTTGAATGATATGCGCGTGCTTTGGGTACAACATGATCATAACTTTCACCCCCATATCATCTTCGAGAGGGGCACCCAAACACTTTCCGTCGTGAGTTGGATGCACAGCAGTCATGGACAATTTGTAAAGACTTGGATCGGTCCCCGTCAAATGGTACATCATTTGGAGTAAATCGACATAAAAGATCTTCTTATTTATGATGGTGGTTTTCATGGTACCACCTTCATAAAATGAACTATCTTCGCGTCGAACAATCCTACCGTTAAAAGAGTACATTAACGGGACATCGGATTTCTTTACCATCTAAACCATAAATTATTCAACTTAGTAAATATATTTCTAAATTCATAATAATAAAATCCATCCAACACATACACATTAAACACAAAAAACATTCATGCAACACATACAAAGCATATTTCCTAAAAATAGCCTTTAATTTTTTAAAAATGTTTACTAAGAGGCCATTGAATTATTTCCTAAGGCCATACAATTTTTAAAAAAAATTTCAAATTTTTTTAAGATTTAAAAGTTGATTTTGACAAATAAGACATTTTAAAATAACCAAAACCCTAAAAAAATTCGCATTTCACTTAACAAAACATCATACAATCAACATTCCAATAATAAATAAATTCAACATTCAACATTTAGGATTTTTTATAAAAACCCTAATTTATTCAATAAAATCAAAACAATTGACAAATAAATAATAAAATTCAAGAACATTTAGGGTTTTGATGTTTACCTTCGGATTCAAACTTGTTTTTGATGATTTTTCGGGGTTGGCAACGGGTGGGTGGGTGAAAGAGGGAGAAAAGGGGTGAAATTTTTGGTGTTTTAGGGCTTGGCAGCGGGGACGGCATATATATATGCCGTCTCCAGTATAAAATTTTTTGGGGGGGCCTATTTTTGGAACATTGGGTTGCAACACTGGAGACGGATTATATATAATCCGTCTCCAGTGTAAAATGTCACCGGGGCTAGTTTTTGTAAATATTCGGGTGGGGGGGCTATTTTTGTAAATATTGAATTTTCAGGGGCTAAAAATGCTAATTACCCAAGAAATAAAGTTTTCTCTCGCACATGCCATCACTGTACAGCCACTCCAGTCCAAGAACACTCACTGCATAGATTAGATTCCCGAGTTCGGACAACATGCGTGCGTGGCTCCGTCATCTCCTCTTCCTTACGTTACACCCACTTTATTCCTCCCCATCCCATACACCACTCCCCCATCTCCCCAAACTTCCGTGTCGGAGTAAAACCGTCCGTTATTTATCACCAACGGTAAGTCAACTCCCAACCATAAAAAAACCGAATATACAGTCCCAAAAAAACACCAAACAAGCTTCGCTCGCTCACTCTCTCTGTCTCTCGCTCTCTTTCAGAGAATGTCCAATAGCAGCGATGGTAGAAACCCTAACCCTAACGAGTCCGAGAGACCTCCAATTCTCAAGAAGTCCCGCACGATCTCCGTCGATGAGGCCTCCCTCATCCCCCACCATCGCTCCTCAGCCGCCGCCGTCCGTCGTGTCACCACCTCCCCCCTCCCCCTCCCTTCGTTCTCCCCCTCCCCCTCCTTCTCCGTTGGGATCCCTGCCGGAGACTCGCCGGACGGGTCCACGCGCGACTGGTACTACCCCTCCTTCCTCGGCCCGCAAACCTCCAGGAACCGGACCACGGTCCGGCCGGCGTCTCGGCCGCCTCCGGTGAAGCCCGATCGGCCTGTCACAGCGGCGGGGGATGTCTTAGGTCGGTCGGTCTTGGTTGAGAGGAAGAGATCGGAGGAAGTCTCGGACAAGTCACTACGCTTGATTACCTCTTCTTCTTCTTCTGCTCATCCTCCATCCGCGGCTCCGACTGAAGAGAGAAAGTTGAATCGGTTCATTGGGAATTCTTTGCTTTTTTATTTGGTGAGTAAATTTTGTGTGTTTTCTTTTTGTCACATTTAATGTTTATGTCTGATTTTTATTTATTTTTGGGTTTTTAATTTTTTTGCAGCTTATTGTCTTATGTGTATATTTCATAGTTTCTTTGCGAATAAGGGTCGCTGAACTTGAGGTACGTTTTTGGTTTTTACTTGCCTTTGAGTCAATTCGTAATTTTGAAGCATTAAATTTTTTGTAATATGGTTTGTTTGAACTCCAGGAAGAGATAATTAACCTCCATACGTTTTGCGATGGGAAAGATGTTAGATTTGGCAATGTGGAAATTCTGCAAGATGAAGATACTAGCATTTTTTCGTATTTTGGCAAGCTAAACAATAGAACTGCGGCATTGTATACAGTGATCGCCATGCTTCTGACCCCATTCTTGTTGTACAAATACCTCGATAGAATTTCCCAAATAAAAACCTCCCTCAAGAAAACTAGTGGCAGCGAGGAGGAAGTCCCCTTGAAGAAGAGGGTCGCCTATAGGGTGGATGTGTTCTTCTCTGTGTACCCGTATGCAAAGCTTCTCGCGCTTCTCTTTGCAACAATTCTTCTTATTGGGTTTGGTGGATTGGCTTTGTATGCAGTGAGTGATGGGAGTCTCTCAGAGGCTTTGTGGCTCTCTTGGACATTTGTGGCGGACTCCGGGAATCATGCAGATAGGGTTGGCGTGGGTCCTAGGATTGTTTCAGTGTTGATAAGTTCTGGAGGGATGTTGGTTTTTGCAATGATGTTGGGTTTGGTTTCTGATGCGATATCAGAGAAGGTGGACTCTTTGAGGAAAGGTAAGAGTGAAGTCATCGAGATGAATCACATTCTGATCCTTGGATGGAGTGACAAATTGGTAATCACTGGATTCCTTCCGATCGTTGTATGATTATTCTACTTGATTATATGTGCATGTTTTTAGGTGCAGTGGTATGCATCATGTTTCTACTGAAATTGTATTGCAGTATCACACCTTCCCTTAAGAAGGAAACTGAGATTCTTGCACATGTTTTTATTCTATTCTGGTAATTTATTACATAGAATTGTGCAATGTGGATATTCCATCATTCCTAAATCTATTCTAATGGCCGTCTTATTACATAGAATGGTGGTGTTGATATTCCATTATTTCTTCAGCTAGAATAGCTGATGAACTGTTGTGTAATAAAATAAAATCATGCATAGGGAAGTCCATGAAAAGAGAGACGGATTCTTGTGACTCTTTCCTTTATCTTCTAAATATGAAACAGATTTACCTCATATTGGAAAGGTAAAAATCAATTTAATATACTTCTAACTCCCTAAGCAAAGTATATTTCCATCTTCTACTCTAGATAGCCAAACCCTTCCCTATGCCCCTCCACTTGCATGTGTAAATATTACAGGATGAATCTGTTCTAAAGATATTAAGATATTCCCATATAAATATTGGATGGGAGGAGATGAAAGTGTAAGTGTACGACTGTATGGCCAAGTTCTAAATTTGTTTTATGGTCAATAAATTAGGGATGAGTCTGCAGCATACAAAGATGAATTTCAGTTCTGTGGGAATCAGGTAAAGTTGCTTCTGGAAATTGTTCACTACAACTTCGGTGTGGGTTTCAACAGAAAACCAGTAATGAAGTTTTTATCATATAATTGCTTGTGAAAATTGTTCACTGTTTTTCTTCATCTTGTTGTTCTCTTAAAGTAGCCTAGCTCAGTTTGCTTGCCAAATCAACATTGGCTGTTCCTTGCACACTCAATATCCCATGTTGTCACAGGGATCACTTCTCAAGCAGCTTTCAATAGCAAATAAGAGCCTTGGTGGTGGTGTGGTTGTGGTGCTTGCTGAAAGAGACAAAGAAGAGATGGAAATGGACATAGCAAAATTAGAGTTTAACTTCATGGGAACATCTGTCATTTGCAGAAGTGGCAGTCCCCTCATTCTGGCTGATCTAAAAAAGGTAATCTTTCTGGTTTTGTGTTTCACTTATGAGATCTTGGTTTTTTTTTTCTCTTTCAATCGTATGGAAACCTTTCTTTTAAAAAATATGCGGATCTTTCCAAATTATGTTAATTCTACTTGGATATGAACTTTCATTGTTAAGTATTTTCAGGTTTCAGTGTCCAAAGCACGTGCCATCATAGTCTTGGCTGCTGATGAAAATGCAGATCAGGTTACTATTTATTGTTAGAACTTTTTGCAGAATGCATCTTATCTTATATGGCTTCTTAATGCTGGAATGTTGTATCCATCATGTGTATGTTTTTGTTTCAATCAGAGTGATGCACGTGCTTTAAGGGTTGTGCTTAGCCTCGCTGGAGTTAAAGAAGGTCTTAGGGGTCACGTTGTGGTAGAGATGAGCGACCTTGACAATGAGCCATTGGTAAAACTTGTTGGAGGGGAACTTATAGAAACAGTTGTTGCTCATGATGTAATTGGACGTTTGATGATACAATGTGCCCTCCAACCTGGTCTTGCACAGGTGAATTAATGAAATGTTTCCTTGCTTATATCACCTTTATTAGACCAAGTCTATCAAACTTTTAACTGTTTCTATATATTAGTCTCTAATTTTATCCTCATATAAGCTTAAACACCATTGGTCTCCATGTGAAACTCCATATTTTATTTTTACCTTTTGACAGATAAGAAAGTGCTGTCGTGGGCAACTATTAAAACAATGTGTAAATAGTATGATCTAAGATTGATTTTATTATAACATATGGATTTTGGTGTAAACACTGTCCATGCAATCTCAATTTCTAGTTATTACTTATATCTTGGATAATTAAGGGCCAATATTTATTGATGTCTTCTTAGTGTTATTTAACTTTATCACTCATTATTTTGATACTGACATTTGCATGGAAAGCTTTGGAAAGGTGTTTAGATTAATGAATAATGATTGTATCAGATATTTATCTTTCTGATCAATGATTCAATATTTCTGCTGAAAACTGATATTTGTTATGATGTGAATGTGTCAAATGCTGTGCATATGATGTCTGATTAAACTTGCTTTAAATAAACTAGAATTTTTTTTGAAAAGATCATAAAGATGTAATCTGTCAGTATCGTCAGACCAAATAATTTTATGCACCTAAAATTATGTGGTGTGTAGTTCATGCCTTGAAAATCATATCATAACACTTGAATGTTGTTCTTCAAATTCAGGCATGACATGCTTGTTTGATGTTTTAGCTGATACATGCTTTAATCCAATGTGGCTGTATGTGGACCAGGTGACAGGAAAATTTCTGTGGTGCCACTGCAGAAACATTATCATAATTTTAAACAGTGAACAATTCTTAGAAAGGAAGATTATTCATATCCTCTCCACGCCGCGCCCCCCCCCCCCCGAAAAGGATGTGTTTAATCGGATGCTTGTGCAACATAAATATGTTTTAGATGAAAAAAAGGATAGCACCTCAGCTTTATTGCTCACATTTACTGTCATCAAATGATTTATTGATACAAGTATGATGAGAACTTTGACCACCAATAAAGGAGATAATACAGAAATTTCTATGTGGGTGACAGTTATTAAGGCAAAATATTCTTGTGGATCCAAGAGTTGAGAGCAAACATAGACATAGATCGACATATAAAACTCTAAAATTCCAGTGGCTTGGCATATTTCTGTTGCACTTACATTGCTTTACTGTATGCCATGATTCTCATTCTTTTTTCTTTCTTGGCATTCATTCTTTTGGTTTATAAATGAATCTTGGATCAACCAATGTGTATACACTATTTCTCCATGTAGATATGGGAGGACATTTTGGGGTTTGAGAATGCTGAATTTTATATCAAGAGGTGGCCAGAACTGGATGGTAAGTGTTTCCAAGATGTAGTGATTTCATTCCCTGAGGCAGTACCATGTGGAGTTAAGGTTGCTGCAATGGGTGGGAAGATCGTGATAAACCCAGATGATGATTATGTTTTAAAAGAAGGGGATGAAGTTCTAGTTATTGCTGAGGATGATGATACCTACGCTCCAGGTCCTTTGCCTGAGGTGAGCATGTTTCTTTCTTTCTCAATGTGATGTTTGCAATAGCTCAGTTTAAAATGTGATGGCCAAACTGCACTCTTCCATTTTGAGACTTCCATTTTAAGACTCACGTAAATTTTCCGTCAAAAAAAGGACTCATGGAACATTTATACCATAACTCCATGAATGACATTGTTTTATGTAGTTTTTCCAGGAAAAGATATCCTTATTGCTGATTTAATGAGATTTATATATATCATTTAAAAGTAGATATTCACATTTGACAACAAGGAGATAGACGGTGTTCTTTATAAAAATTTAAATTAAATTTTTGAAATAGATCTTACTTTCGGCTTTCATCAATCATGGGAATGGGTACAACTGGAGAGCAAGAACCAATAACCAAGGAGAAAAGAAAATAATAGCCCATGACCTTGGCTTATGACCTATGGGGCATATTTATAACAATTTACGCTGCCTATTACTTACGCTCCATCCTCTCATCTTAACTAAAACCCAAGTCCTTGTATATTCATAACCTACTATGCAATTCAAGTGATCTGTTATTCATTTCAGACAAACTTTAAAATAATGGGTGGTTGGCCTAGCCTAACTAAGTTGATGACTAAAAATATGTTCCATTTTCTAAGAGGCATAAACTATTTATAAAGAATTACATGGGATTCAGTAGAGTGATTTGTAGAGAATACATGGGGTTCAGTGGTTTGATTATTGAAGGACTGGTGTGTTGTTTTGAAAGTAATATGAGGACCACACGTGTATTCTTGCCTCAAACATACATGTGGCCCAACTTAAAAAAACAAAAATAAAAACTAACCCAAAAAGGTGATAAAAATTTAGTTTTGTGGTTGAAAACATCAGATTCAGCTATATAATATGATGGAAAAGAAGCTAAGCTATGAAAATGCATTTTTGAAAATGTTATTTTGAAAATAAAAGAAGAAAATACATTGTAGTTTCAAGTTTTGTGGTTCGATGGTAGAAACAAGAGAACGCCTTCTTTGAATGCTTATTTAGCATGAAGATTTCGGAGAAGGTGGGAGAGGCTCTTGGTTCCCTTTTAGGCCTAGTTTGGTAAATTAATAAATATTTATGATAAGTTAGCATAATTTATGAGGATAAAAAGATCATTATTTTTATCCATGTTTACATTTGGTAATGCATTTTGTTATCCTTTTTTTTTTTTTTTTTGTGTTCTTATCCTTAACTTTGCATTTGGATCACATGATGTAAAATATGGGATAACTTAATTTTTTTTTTTAAAATATCAAGTCTACTCTTTCTATTAAAGGGGCATTAATATTGTTGGTTCTGTTTTTATGAAGTTTTTGGTTTTTGTTTTTTTAGGAATGACAGTCATAAATGTTGTCCATGTTTTACAAAATGGGGATAAAGTCTATTCCACCTTTTACCTAGAACAAAATATCCTTATTTTTTCTCTCAAAATATAGACAATTGTTTATACTTTATCACTTTTTTTCTATGCCATATGAG
This sequence comes from Acorus gramineus, assembly GCA_030737835.1. NCBI lineage: Eukaryota > Viridiplantae > Streptophyta > Magnoliopsida > Acorales > Acoraceae > Acorus > Acorus gramineus. Next base: position 306,953 of record JAUJYN010000053.1, on the reverse strand, counting down.
ATAACGTGTGATTTAACCCAATTATTTCCTTATCCCAATCTCATATCCCAATGCCAAATCAGGCCTTAAGGATCTCAGGAGTATGTGGAGATTGTTCAAAAAGAGGACAAACGAGGCGATCACAGCAATCTAGCCAAATTTCAATAATAGTTTCACAAACGATGTGTTGAAGCATATGGCTCACCCGCAATGTTTAAAATATCGATTTTATCGATATATTGAAAAGGATCCAAGTTAGTATGTCGGTTAATACATTGATTGAAAAATAAGAAAAAATGTGAAAAAAGAAAAATTGAGAACATTAATATACATTTATTACATTTATTGATGAGTATTTTGGCTGAGTTGTTGAGGTGGGCATGAGATTATGGGGGTATTCATAGATTTAGAAAACTCAGGGGCCAAATAATAAAAAATCGAGGAGCATAATGTATAATGAAACTCATTTATAAGACAATAATTGTAGTCAGTTTAAAACAATGATGCCTTACATAGCGTCTTTTTTAGAGAATATTTTAATTAGCAATTATAAAGTAACTTAAATACAATATATACTTCAAATTTCAATATATGAAAAATCTAATGCCAATACTTGAAATCAAATATAATTGAAAGACATTGCAAACAATAATTGAAATACATTGCAAACAACCAAAGAAGCCTATACCTTTTCATGATATTATAATATAGGTTCATTGTTAGACGGTATGCATGAAATTTCATTTATTATTATAAAGCACTAGAAACCTATCCTTTCCATAAATTTAATTGAAATTTAATAATTATTGCTTGGTAAAGGAGATTCCTTTGTTAAAGTAGTGGCAGAGGGGCATGTCATTACATTTTCTTTAAAAAAAATGATAAATTGCCGAGAAATTTAATTTCTCGCTAAAGATTCAATATTTGTCCAATTTTTTTCAATTCGATCTGAAAAAATTGATATATCAATATATTGATATCGATCAATATTTAAAACCCGGCCGTAATAAGATTGCTTCCAACACGAGAATATATTGGGAAAATACATGGGTGACTATTTCCTCTCTCCTAAGAGATTGGGTTGCTATTATTTTGGAAGAGCATATGCTGTCCACAATCATGGAGATGGTTCAGGAGGTGAGATCATGACCCATATCAAAGGAGACCCCCCTTAATTTTATTTTACTTTATGTTTTGTGTTCCTCTCTTCCTCCTCTTGAGTCTTTTGTATGCAAATCCCTTGTCTCCTTCTTAAGTAATAAAGATACTCCTATCGCTCTAGTTATATGAGATCACTGTATTTAACGCATGTTACGAATATCGACTGAATGGTTGGGATGTCATTTTATGATTAATGCATGTATGCCATGATCTATTTTTAAAACATTTATGATTAATATTCATGCAAATCCTGAAAAATTTATTAAATGCACAAAAAATTTCACAAAGCATTACACTAGGATGCATATGTGAGAGGGATTCCAGTTTAATGTTGCAGATGTGGTATTATGAAGCATTCCTGTTGCCATATGTAATCATATTTCTACTATTGTCGAGCATTGGCCTTTTGTTCTTGCACTTTGGCTCGTGTTCCTCTTTGTTGCTTTAGGGGCTGCTTTATGGTTAAAATTCCACTTTTATCAAGCTTCAGTTTTTCCATTATCTTTAATTGGAAGTTAGGTTCATCATATCCGTTGTGGGCCTCATTCCTATTCTCATAGTCTAAGTCAATTATCTGGGATTCATATAATTATGTAGTGAACTAGAGCATGATTTTTTAAAATAAGGTGCTATTTTTTATAGATAATATAAGGTGATATTTTGACTTGGTAATCATTTATACTTGGGGACTTCGTGTTGAACATATCTTGAGTGATTAAATTGAATGTCTGCTGGATTATGCAAAAAAATCTAGTAAATCTATGTTAGTTATATAAATAAGAACTCAATAAATTTTTCAATGTTGTCCTTTTGTGTTAGTACTATTGAAAACATCTTAGGAAATTTTTCTTGACGAGTGCACTATTTTCCTCTTCCATTTGACTCAGGTGGACAGAAGTTTTCTTCCTAATGTTGTCAACCCTCCAAAGTATCCAGAGAAGATATTGTTTTGTGGCTGGCGTCGCGATATTGATGACATGATTAATGTAAGTCAATGCTCATTCATAACTTTCTCTAGATATAATATACAAGGGCGAAGTCCAACCTTTTCTTCAGGAAAAAAAAAGAAGAAACTTTCTCTTTTGAAGCTAAACTGTTATTATTGGTTTCTGATGGACCTATATGTTTAGGTGTAACTGAAACTTAGTACAGCTGGCGCTACCAATACCATCTTAAAACTGGTTCCCATGCCTGTACCCGTTTATGATTTGTTACAACAGTATCATATACAAGTCAAATGTTTACTGTGTCAATCCAACAAGTGGCTAACTGAACAGAATCACTTGATATAAAGTTAGTTTTAAATTTGATCATAAATTTAGAATTTGGTTCATCAGGGTATGTTGTTAACTACACTTCATATAGTTTCATGGATTTTGGGTGAACACTTGCCTGGAGGGCAACTTAGAAACAACACCCCTGGATTCAAATGTGGGATTCAGCATACAAAGACCAATGAATGAGCCTTGTGGAATTCAGCTAGGTAATCTCAAGGAGTTGTAGAACTAGTTTGTAAGCTTGGCTTTATGGGCTAATTTGGTATGGGGAAAGGTTTTGATGATAAGTTATCCTAATTTGAGGGGAAATTAATCAATTTTGTTCTTATGAACATTTTTCAAAATAGTGATAAAAAGGGGGATAAATGTTACTCAATCCTTTTAAGTGGAACAAAAATCTCCATTTCCATTTCAAAATTGAGACAGATGTCCCCACATTATCTTGTTTATTTTTTTTCCATAACAAACAGATTAAGTTGTACTCTCCCCATGACCGCACTTATCCCTGCACTTATGCCCTCATCCCACCATTTATCCCCTTGCCAAATTAGCCCTATTATTCTTTAATGTTTGGTTGTTCTGGACAGGGTCTCGTGGTTATTGCCACTAAGTGTTTCCATGTGAAAAATCTTGTTTCATTGTGCATGGTTCTTTTTGGCCTTATTGTTTTAAATTAGATTGATTTAAATTGAAAATGTGAATATGTTTCATAATATTGGCCTATATAATACTAATTCCAAATATTGCCCCTTCCTCCCGATCTTGTACACCTCAAAACATGATTTCATAGTCCAACCAGTACTAGCCCTTGTGCATATTCCTGGCAACTGTAATTGTCTTATCTTCCTTGCCGTCAATTATTTGCAATCCATTGCACATTCTTTTAAATCTCTATTAGATGTTATTTGGATATATTTGCACCCTCTTCTTACTGCCATTCTATCTCTATCCATTGATTACATTTTTTGATCTCTATTTGATGTTATTTGATTGGATATATTTGCCCTCTCTTCCTACTGCCATTCTATCTCTAACTTGTCTGGCAGTGAAATTGGATCCTTCGAGCTTTCTAATGCTAGAATTATAGTAATTGTCTGATGGATGCCTTTGCATGGATTGGTAAAGAAGGGTTAATGTCAAATAACAGCCCCGTGATTTTACATTCAAATTAATATTGTTTCCTTTCCTCATAAATCTAATTTATTTTAATTCCTTCCCAAGTAGAGCTGGCTTTTGAAATTATTAACTCCAGTTTGATCTATTTGTTGTAGGTATTGGAGTCATTTCTTGCTCCCGGTTCAGAGTTGTGGATGTTTAATGAGGTTCCTGAGAAAGAGAGAGAAGAAAAACTGATTGATGGTGGACTTGATCTTTCGGGTTTGACAAACATAAAGCTTGTACACAAGGAAGGAAATGCTGTCATCCGAAGACATTTAGAGAATCTCCCTCTAGAAACATTTGATTCTGTAAGTAGGAATTCTTTTTGGGATGTTCACCTTGATGATACTGTTACTTCCCATTATAGTCCAAGTCTTTTATTATGCATGCATATGACAGTTTCATAACATGTTTTGTCCTATTCCATGAGGAATTTTAAAAAAATGTTTCGTTTCCTTTATCTGATTGACAGGGTATGTAGCTGTTGGCCTCTAATGCACTCTGTGTCTACTTTTTATCCCATTTCATAGTTTAGATGCTGAGATGTTAGGAGGAAATGACTATGATTTGGTTGGAAAGAAGATTGGGGAAGACTCGTAAAGAGTTCTGAAATCAATTCTTTTTCTTTAAGGGAAGCTTGTGGACTTGAGATTGATTCTGTCCTAGTCATGGGCACATTTCTTGTTGTTTTGCTGTCGAAAGAGGAAGAATGTGTCTACAAGAAAATGTTTCTTTTGTAAAGTCATCTATCAAAAAGAGGAGTTTGACTTTTGTCTTGGGTCCAGCCATGTGGTAACATAGGTTAATCGGTGAGACTCAAATCCATGACCTCATGATTGCATATTTAATTGTCAACCATTGAGATATGGGTCCAAGTCCCTGTGCAAACATAGGTTAGTCATATAGATATGTAATTTGTTAAATACCATTAACAGTTGGTTCTTTGAACAAATGTTTATAGAATCTCAGTTAACTCTATATCATTGGATCTAGAGGCTTATAAAGGGAATTCAGCAATAATAGATTGAGTTCTTTATGTTCTAGATGCAAGTGATGTATTCTGAACCAGACCTATGCAGTACTTCAGGTTTCTTAATGGCGGCAAAAATTTCTTGATAGCCACACTGTAGAAAATGTACGTGTAAACATGTATAAGCATATAAAGAAGATGGGGCACAGTAGAAGAGAAAGGAAAGGAAATGAGAGAAGAAGAGGATGAGTTGAAAAGAGGGATGGGTTAGAGAAAAACAGAAGTTGACTGTGCAGATTGGATGAGTCGAACAGTTTGACAATCATTTTAATATCTGCATCACATTAAAGGTGGGAAATGCAAAAATATACCCCCTTCTTTAAATGATGCTCATGCCATATTATACATCTAAAGAAAAGCATGAGGAAACCTGATAATGTGAGAAGTTGTATGTTGAATGGATTATAATGGTTTGATTTTTCGGGATGGAATGACTTCATGTCAACATTCTCATACAGTAAAAAAATTCTTCTTTTTGCAACATTATTTTATCAGTTTGAGATTCCTACGTTTACGCGCCTTCATCCTCCAAAACCAGATGTTGCTGTTTCTGAATATATCTACTCATGATGGGATTCAAAAAGTATCTAAATGAATCATTTTTTTATGACTTGTATGGAACTTTATGAACCATATACTTCTACACCTATAGATTGGACTAAGGTGGTTACAGTTTTGCAAGAAACCAGTCTTTTGTATTTTGTTATTGAATCATGAGGCCCCTGCAAGCGTAGCTTGCCCACATGTGGAAGTACTGTATGACTGTCATGATGGTATTACTGTTTGGTATTAATGTTGTGTGCTCAGTAAAGAACAGATAATTGTTCGTCCAAATATGTGGCTTATTTTTTGTGATTCTCTTTAACAAAACAGGGCCAATTGTCTTTCTATTTTTAGTTTTTTTTTTCTTTGTTGCCTGGTAGTGTATATTTTGTTCAACTGTGTAATTGAGTCATAGTTTTCTTACTCATTCAGTGTATGCCAATGCATTCAGTTTTTTATTTTTTATTTTTTTTTAAGTATCCAACTATTGAATAACAGGTTCTAAACATTTCTCATCTCATAAATTTTGTAATAGGAAAACGGACCATCGACCAAAGATACATCTTATTTTTACTGATAATCAGAATGCGCTTTTAATGAATCCGTTTTGTCAACCATCTTATTGCTAACTATGAACAAGCAGATATTGATTCTTGCAGATGAGTCTGTAGAAGATTCCATAGTGCATTCTGATTCACGATCTCTTGCTACCCTTCTCCTAATTCGTGATATCCAGGTATTGACTATATAACTATCAAATATGTTCATTTTTGTTATTATATGCTCCTCTATTTGTTGTCTGAGTTAAGTGATTCTTTTCTACATCTGCTGTATTGAGACCTGTCCTATTTTGAATCTCCAATGCTGCTTCGTATGTATAAGTAGATACAATAACTCATTGATTAAATTTTACCTAGAAAATAAAGATTAGGCAGGCAGAATGGCCTGCATAAATGAAACCATATAAATAAACAGGGAAGCAATAAAATACCCAACCCTAGTGAGTCAAGTCTATTTTAGTGTTCTGTCTTAGTTCGTGCAAAAGTCGGATTTTTCCTTTTTTTTGAATCATTAGCTACTCCTTCCTTTATATACTGCTCCTTTATGATAACAAGAAGGCTTCTACGTGAACCTTGAGTCCAGGACTAATAAATATCTTTCAAATCTCAATCATCTGAACCTATTAGATTCAAAGTAACTAGATTGTTTGAGCCCTTTCATATAATCTTTCTTTTGCCTAATTTATATAAAAAAATTGTTCACCATTCAATCTTGCGAGATGATCATTTTCATCTTTCAGGTTTCATTTGCCTGCAAATTTGCAGCAGATCTACGCTGGTGTCGTCCTAAATCAGGATCATACTGACAAGCAAGAGATATAAACTAATGGGCATACCATAATAATGGTATGCTGAATATGAAATGGAAATTTCAAAAGAGAACAGGGATGTGAGGAGGGATGGGGGGCAAGGAGGTCAAGGCTTGGCCCAAACGATGGCCTTCTGTTTTCCTTTTTTCCCTTTACTTTCTTTTTTGTCCTTTGTATTTAATTGGAGATCCCTTGTCTTCGATTGTATTAAGGGGCAATTTTTCTTGATGAATTGTTGTAACCTTCATTAAAAAGGGAGGTTGGGACTCACTAAGCATATATAAACGCTTGAAGGGAGAATAGTTGTAAATGTACTTGGGGGGAACTCGTGAAAGACAATGCCCCTCCCTCCCATCCAAAGTAGACTTGTGAGATATTATGAATAGCAGGTACAATATTATGGAATAAAACTTTTGCGATATGAAGGGTAGATATTCTTTCTCCAACTCTTCCTCATGTTCCTCTTTCTCTTCTTCATTGTTGTTTTCTTCTTATTTTCCTTCCCCTCTGATGCGGTAATGTCATCGTTAGAATTCGAAAGATAGAGGACCTTCAGAGAGAGAGAAAAATAGGAAAAAGGGAGACTTACTATTACTTTAACTCAGACTAGAAGATGCAAGTTTAAATACCCTATAGGCTTCTTTACAAATTTAAAGAGATATTCTAAATGGGATTTATCATTCGTCCTGGAATGAGTTATATGTATAGGCTTATAGACTCTTAGTTTGTCGAGATTCAGATTAAGTTTGTTTAGGATGACGCTTAGGATAGATCTAATTGTTGCTAAGTAAGAACCGGTAAATAAGTCAGTTAAGGTTTGCGGATTGTTGTTTTGGGTCGTTGCCATAACTGACTCCAAACCACCCCAGCTTTCAGTCAATTTATCATGACGATTACTTTTATTTGAACAATCTCTTATGTTGGTTGACTTGTGATTATTTTGTTGTTGACTTATCCTGTAACTTCTCCGATGATTCCTTTCTTTGAGCCGTCTTCAAAGTTAATGGCACGGCGAGTACTTTTCATTGTGCATCATCTGGTTAACCGTCTCTGGACTGGTAGGGGGGAAGATAAGGGTTGGCTGTTGCTTTTACTCTGGCTATCCAGGGGGTGTTATGGCGGGGCTAACGGTTGCAATATTGTAATCATCTAAGGGTGATTTACAATGAACGCTGACTCCAGCACATTCACTAGGCGAGGCGGGGGCGCCTGCAAAAAAAACTCTCCGACTCAAGTCAGTGGATGGAATAATGAATGTGCCTTAAACATATGTGTACCTCTTATTTATATTAGCATTCAGTGGATTTTGGTTTAATCGTCATATTAATTATCCGAATTTTGGGGTAATACGTCATTAGGCTTTCGGATTCTTGATGATATGTCCAGACATTAATATCGTATTATTGTGATCCATGGGCGTTGTCTGATCCCCATTTTGGCACATGGGCCTATTGCCAGCTCAATGGTCTATCGATCGGTTAGTGTGATCGATCATTCGATCGAACAAATGCATCTGATTGGAACGAAGTGATCGACAGGTCGGATGAGTTTGATCGATTATCGATCGATCGAGCAACTTGTCCTGACATGATCCGTCTGACTTTGGTGGGATCGATCGTATCGACAACCATCGCTTGATGGGACGATCAATCTGCCTGACATCAGCTATATGACCGCCATGAAAATATGCCCACACCATCTAATCCAACAAGACCCTATTGGATCCTAACATATATTATTCAACCCATAACAAATGTACAAGGATCCTTACTAAAATATCTACCTAGAAAATATACCTCATTCCTCACAAATATATCTCTGATCCCAACAAACAAATGACAAACTAGATATGCTCAAAGCAGAAACTCCACACATTATCCGTAACTGTTTGTTTAATGGTTCTCTGCACTGGTCGAAGAGTCAGAATGCTGATTTGGCCATGGGTGTGCTTCATCAGCGTGTCTAGGTGCTTGAACACCTAGGTTTCCCTTGGACAAATATGTTCAATATAAGTTCTACCATACATCTGATGAAATCCAAATCACAAGTTCACAGTGTCATGCAGTGAGGGTAAAAAGTTATGAAACGCGCCCTTTGGGAAGCGGATGTGGAGACTTCTTGATGATCCAGGGGCTGTTTAGCCCAGGTTTGTCAGGGCAACGTATTGCAGAACTGTAGTGAGCTGGATTGTTCTTTCTCACAAAATTTTACATATTGGCCAATGCTTGGAAGATGATTATGAAAATGGTTCATCAGATTTATGGGGAGTTGGGAGTTTGTGATTGTGTGTGATGGTTTTATGTAAATTCTTGTAAGTGGTTACAAAATAAGCAAAAACCAGTTTAGTTGTTAACTAGACTATTCAGAGTAATTGTAGGCATCGAAGGCACAGTGGCTGATGCTTATCAAATTGTGATAGTCTCTGTTTTGTTGTCTTGGACTGAGGAGAGGAGAGAACGAATGAGGTTGAAAGGGTGGAGGACGAGGATTTGCTGGAGAAGCTATAGGAGGTGCATTTAAACATTTCTTGTGATCGTGGGTGGACTGGAAAAGGTAAAATAAGCTAGGTTTAACACTTAAGCACTTCTATTCAGTCTTATATTGTGTCCCTAGGAGATGATAACTCTGATTGGAAACCTAGATGACAGACTGTTGAAAGGGATTTGAAGGTGAAATATCTTATAAAGGTACAATACTTTAAGTGGATTGCATGTCGTGGAAGGGTGTTGACCAAAATGAATCAGGTACAGGTAGGCATAAATTGAGTTGAATTGGGGTTAGAAATTCTCTAAATCCGATCTGGCTCTGAGTTGATGGTCCTGGGTCCAGACCGAGATCCAGACACAGATTCTATCAGGTACATTAAGGGTCCACATGCAAATTTGTCTGGTCAGTCAGATCTGGATATGGATCCAGATCCCTTTCACTTCCAAAGCTATGAGTTGTGGTGCACCTCCTATTTGCTCCTCCTTTACTCCGTTCTTTTAAAGCCAGCCAGGCACCCACCCATGAGGTTACCATTTAATCCTCTTCAAGAAAGTCTAGGAAATGCTTCTTCGTCTTAAACAGATAGTCTTGGCTATCATCATTGTTTGATCACCTTCGCCTATCAAAAGTCAGAATCAGAGATAAAACAGTAGATTCCTCTTAGTTAGATCCAATAAAAAAAACATTGTCATTCATTGAGAAACCATATGAAAAAAGGCAAAGAAAAACGTGGAGATTATGTGGCACCTTAAACATTACCACCACCGCCACCAAAGAATGAGAGCGGTAGGGGCAGGGTTCATAATAGGAAGAGGGAGGGCCTCTAGGTGGCAATGTAGGAAATGGAGAGATTAATTTCTATAAACCAAAAGTTAAGGAGATCTTGATGGATGGTTTACATCTTTGATAGGTCATTAATATTAGGTATTAGGTCCTAGGTTTGGATGCAGGTATGTCACAGGAGATGGGATCCAGTCAGAGTTGGAACCCATCAGAGTTTGTTAGTCCCCAATGAGGGATTGACAAGAGTCCAAAATGGTTACCAAGCATCACATATTACACGACTGGACACTTGTCGGCTCCTTACTAGGGATTGATAAGCACTGATGGATCCAATACTGATTGGATCCCATCTCATGTCACTGGCTTAGCGATTTTGGTTGTGAAACCACGTGCGACATCAAAATATCCATGTGTGACTATCCAACCTTCCTAAAGTATGTCATTCCTAAGCCTAGATATCTATCATCTACCTAGTGCTAATTTGGATACACATTCACAAGAGACCTGGAGGGACTTAAATAGTGGGAGCAAGTATGGAACTTATGACTGCCAACTCTGTCTGATTCAAAAAATTGATGGATATTATTAGTGACAGTCCCATTTGTTGCTTCGGTGCAGTCCTTACATGTTTTGATTCTTTTTAAAGATGTATATTTCATGTAATGGATGAACCTTCATAAAAAAAAAGGGATTATATACTCCAATAAATTAAATATATCCACTTTTGCAAAAAAAAAAATTACATGTTTCCACTAATGAAGCATCCATCTCATTCGCCAAATGGGATTGGACACGGGAATGCAAATAAGAACCGTGTAATAACACCCAAAATATATGGGTTTGAAAATGGACCTATATCTAGATCCAGATTGTAAATGGATTTAGAAAACAGGCCTATAACTGACCCTAGTGGATGGAATTCGGGTAGGCAGCCGGATTATCTGGATCCCCAGGGAGTGTTGTTGGTGTGCTTTAATTGTCGTTAAGATCTAGTCTTTACCAACAAAAGAAATTTATAACTCTCTTACCTCTTTTTGGTAGAAAGTGAGAGTAAGAGGTCGATCCCACAAGGAGACTATGGAAGCAAACCAAGTAATTGTAAAAGATATCAATTCCCAACAAAAGATTTTAAAACAAGAATTTTGAGGATTGATCCAAGCAAACTACTTTAAAAGATAAAATAAAATTCTAATTCGAGTCAAGATGCGGAAAAAAAGAGCCACCAAGGATTAGAAACCACTCCACAAGTATGATTGATTAGATCTTTCTATTGCACTTATATTTCCCTTACTTCACATGAGTCGAGATTTTACTTGCTCACATGGAAAACATAGATTTAAAGTTCTTTTTTAAAATTTCATTAGTTGATACACCATTAACTACTAGATCAAGGACCGTTCTTATAGTGAAGATCCTTTTCCTTGATAGTTAAGATGTTCAATCAATGAAAACAAAATATTTCAAAGAAAGCAGTTCACTTCTACTCAATTTGAAAATAGGGTTTATAAAGTATCAATCATGTCTCATCTAAGTAAAACGATGAAAGATCTTAAAATACCCATAATTAAGAGAAATTTGAGTTGATGAAATCATATAATCATTAAGCATAAATCAGAAAAATATAAGATGCACAAATAAAAGAACTAATCACTCATACTCATGGGGTGGAATCCTCTCCTTGATGGGAGAATTCTCTAGCTTACCATGGTTGGTGATATTCTAGAATAACAATAAAAAGATTCCATGAAAATCAAAGAAAGGAGAACTTTTTATGGATTAAACATAAACAAAATACAATAGTATCTATGTCTAATACCAAAACAATACAGGCTGAAAACACAAACTGAAGATGAAAAAAAAACTTAAAACAGAAAAGAAAGAACAAGAAAATGGAAAAATAAAATTCTGCTCACCTGGAAATCGATGCCTTCTCCTCTCTCTGTAGGCCCCTTTTTATAGAGTTCTGGGGGTTGGATTGGCTGGAGTTTTTAAGGCTGGACAGCTGCACAGGATTTGAAAAATCCTTCATGTTTTGGTAGAATTGTGCAGGCTGTTTTGGTGGGGATTTGATGGATTGGTTTAAGCTGATTGTCAGTTATTTTGATGGAGATTTAAGGCTGATTTGATTGATCAGATTTGTTGATTTGTGGTTGTCTGTTGGAGCTGATTTGTGAGGGAGATTCTCTCTTCTTTTGGCAATTGTGATGATTCATTCTTTCCTTAATTGCCCTAGAGTTTTAGGAGTTTGTTCCATCATTGAATATCCACATGTTCTTTTCCTCTAATAGCATGTAGAAATTTATCTTCATATCCTATGAAATTTAGATTAATATTAGAATCTCCATGACAAATATAATTATGCACATGAAATGTATAAATGTAGTTTATTTGTGCAAATAATGCTTTTAAAATAAAATTCTCTAATATATATGTAGAAAAGAATATATTACATAGGGAAATGTCCAAGACAACTCTAAAAAGTATATCAAAATATGTACTTTTGAACATCTAACAAGTGTTAACCTGTGATCTGACTGATAAAAAGTGCGAGGATGTTGCCCATTTTTATATCATCTATCGCTCTTTCATCTGTCATTTAGGATAGATTGAGGGAGGCCTTCAGGGAAATTTCTTTTGACTCAAGTCAATGGTTTCAAAAACAGAATGGAGCATTAGACGGATAGATTTCTAAACCTTTGATGTCATGGCCATTTTAGGAAGTTTGCCTTTTTACTGGAACATTGTCTGGTTGATTGTTGTTTTTCCAATTTATTCTTATATCATAAAATTATCCATGTTTACATGATGTATAATTTTTATTCATGAGGGTATAATGAAATATTATTACGCTGTTGTTTTTTTCTGGAATAATGCTATCAATGCACCAAATAAATAAATAAAATATAATTGGAAAGTATAGTGATCTTTCATGATCCTATCTTCTATGGTGGAAATGCTAATAACCATTCGTGGGTTGCAGTCCAAGCGCCTTCCTTGCAAAGAGGCAAAGATAAACCCTACCCGTCATATTGGTTTCTCTCACTCATCGTGGATCCGCGAGATGCAGCAAGCTTCAGACAAATCAATAATTATCAGTGAAATCTTGGACTCCAGGACTAGAAATCTTGTTTCTGTATCCAGGATAAGTGACTATGTGCTTTCAAATGAGCTTGTCAGCATGGCTCTGGCAATGGTAGCTGAAGATAAGCAAATCAACCGGGTCCTTGAAGAGCTTTTCGCAGAAGAGGTATTCTTGAGAGCTTTATATAGTTAGGGCGAAATTGAACTTTGAAAATGGGACTATTTATTAAGTGGAATGAATATTATGAGACATTTTGGGAACTTAAACACTTGGTCTAGTAAATCATTTTTTTCCCTAAATGTTTGATGATTAGGACCAGCTGTTAAAAGGGTGAAGTTCTTATTAGTGTGACAGTATAAAACTGAAAATTTATCTATGAGCTGACTGATTAGGACAAATTCTGTAGAAACATATACGATCTATGAACACATACTATTCTATTCATATTGAAATTTATTTGAATTGTGTGATAAAGTCATTCAGTTTCTTTCTAGTGGTTCTAAACCATCATTTTTTCCTCTTTTTTTTATGCATCCAAAGGAATTTATGTAAACACTTCAGATAGCTTGGAAGATTTTATGATTGTAAATATAAAATTAGAGGACAGAGTTTCCTTTGTCTGATGCATTAGCAAGCTTCATATAATGTGATTTCATAGTGCAACCTTAGCAGCTGTCAATTCTCTGATTCATTAACGATGTCATGCTCGTCGATGGTTTCTTCTTGCCTAGACCTTGCAATATTCACAGTTGTAACAGTGGGTTTGGTAGACTTGTCAAGATTGATATTTCTTTAAATTTAGCATTTCATTCATGATCCTAAATATAGGCATGTTTGGTAGACTTGTCAAGATTGATATCTCTTTAAATTTAGCATTTCATTTCATGATCCAAAATTTAGGTATTGTGGAGCAGAGTTGGTGTTTAGTTCTGCCTATTACACTGTTTAAAGCATATTCGTTCTGTACTTATGCATCTGAAGTGGTGGTGGAGACATCATCTATATGCTACGTGTGTTTGAGTTTATTTTATATTTGTTTTGAGTCGATTGAAGTTCTCAAGTGTATGCTGTGTTATTTTTTGTTTCTGTTTTTTTTTTTTTTTCAATACTAATTTGAGCACATATTTTGTTTTCGTGTGATCACTGTCCTTAAGACCCATTCTACTCATTCCAGTTTCTGTCCTTTATGGTTGCTATCTTTATTATGTTATTGACTTGAATCTAATCAATGACAAAAATAAAGGTTTTATTCCAGAAAGTGATGTCTACATGACTTTTTTCATGAAGAAACTCTGTTATGGGTCATATCCACTGTCAACTGATAAACAGTCATTGTGTCCTTATTGTCACCATTCAAGTTTGTTTTGGTTTACTCAATTTGTCTTAAAAGCTCCTTCACCAATGATCATATCACTCAACTGATATATACATTGGTCTCTGTGATACATGTCTAAACCATGCCACATTGTTTTCTTTTCCCCTCATCTTATCCTATATTAAAGTGGGAGAAAAAATGATTTGTTCAAAAGAAAATGACATTTTGTAATTTCATCAACTAATTGCTTGTGTAAGGGATGTGGTATTTTCTTAATCCTTACGTAAAGAATTACAAAAGCATTTTTTTCAACAATGATGTGAATCAGGAAGGATTGGGCTATGAAAACTTCTAGATTTTCACGAATATACCTAATTGGTATTGTATTATTTCTTGTATCGTCACTCATCCATTTCAACATCGTCTTCTCAGTTACACTTATTTTTTAACAAATTATTTGTCTAGCCGTTGGATAATAATGCGTTGTTGACCTTATAGCTATTATTAAAAAAATTCTTTTTATTTTCAAGGTTCCTGACAGCTAGTACTCCAGCCACACTTCTCCAATGTGGCCATCTTGAGATGAATGACATCCGCTTTAATTTTACTTTTCTCATGAATAAATAGATTCTAAATAACAAAAAAGATCTTTTTTAGGTATCTCTTGTCCATCAACGTTTCCTGTTCCATTAATTCTTTTTATATTCTTGTTAAAGTTATATTTCATACATTCTGTCATTCTTCTACTGAAAAATCTTGGAATCTTAAGGCTTCTCTCCATCTTTCTTGGTCTCATCAAATAAAGCAATATCATTAGCAAACAGCATTAAAATTCAATATATCTATGAAGATCCTCCACAACTAATGCAAATAGGTATGAACTCAACATCATCTGTTGATGTAGTTAATATGTCATTGTTCTTGATTCCCCTGCTATTGTTCTAACACTTTGATCAATCATACATGCCCATAATTGCATTAATATAACTATGGAGGACTTGTTTCTCTTTCATATCTCACCACATAATCTCTCTTGGGATTCTCTCGTATGCTTTCTCTAGATTAAGGACAACCATATAGAAATTTATTTTCTTCCATCTAAACTTTTCCATTGATCTCTTTAATGAATAAATAGCTTAAGTAGTAGATATCCCTGTCATAAAACCAAATTGATTGTCTGATATTCACATTATATATGTTACTACACTAGATCACTCTTTCCAAAAGTTCCCTAGTATGAATTATGATTTTAATTGGGTCTGATCAAATTTGACCTGGTTTTTACAATTTTTGGGTCTTCTCCACCTAGACAATCACTAGTTATTTCAATAAAATAAGATATTGTATTTCATGTGTTGTTATCGTGTCATTGTCAATTAATTTATATGATTGTCTAATATTTTAGCACTGGAATTTAGATCTCATTTTGACAAACGATTGACTTGGTGCAGGGGAATGAAATGTGCATCCGACCGGCGTCATTGTCAATTAATTTATATGATTGCCTAATATTTTAGCACTGGAATTTAGATCTCATTTTGACAAACGATTGACTTGGTGCAGGGGAATGAAATGTGCATCCGACCGGCCGAGTATTATCTCTACGATCAGGAAGAGCTGTGTTTTTATGATATCATGGTCAGGGGTCGACAGAGACAAGAAATAGTAATAGGATATCGCCTTGCCAGTAGTGAACGTGCTGTAATAAATCCTTCAAAGAAGACGGATACAAGAAAATGGTCCCTCGATGATGTGTTTGTTGTGATATGCCATGGGGAATGAAGCCTCTTTTAAGACAGGCATCAATATAAGTGTGGCTACTATTTCAGGATTACTGATCCTGTGATGAGTTCAAGTTGGGTAAAGAGCTGTGGATCTAAACTTGATAAAGTTGTTGGGAGCGCCAGTGATTTCACTGCAACTGGCTTAATTGACACTACATCTGACCATACAGCTTGATGAAAGCCATTAATTTATTCGCTAAAGTTCGAGACCTGACATAGTGCTAGTTGCCTGTAGAAATTGCAGTCTTTTGATTCATTGCAACGTCAATCCTTGAGGGGTTGTGGATTACAGAACTGCTGTCTTCATCGAAACTTACACTGGAGAGTACCCCAATCAAAGGCAATTTTCTGAGTTATAGATCATGCAGAGTGTCTTCTGTTGGAAATAAGAATTAAATCGGATCATCAATTTCGATATTCGTCATGAAACATAAGGTTGCTTCACTGATGGATGAGCTTAAACAGGTACCTATTTAAAGATTTCAAAGACAGGTATCATTCTTGTGTACCAATTGGTCTCCTAGGTAAATTACAGAGACAAACAGTCACAATTTCACAAATCTTCTTCGCATCCTCCTCAAATTTTCTTTTAATTGAGGTGTACATTTTAACCAACCCCATTTTGATGGGATAAGTTATTATGTTTGTATTTCTTCTTCATTAAATAACACGTTTTTGTACAAATTCCAGCCTGTACGACCAAATAGCTTTGGGTAGCGTGAAATTGTTAGGTTATTTTATTTATTTATATATTTATTAATTTGTTTGTAATGAAAGTCTTCGTTTAAGTATGGAAGATTAAGAAAATCATACAAGGGACAATGAGAGTTCCTGACATTATCTGGGCAAAAGTCAGTAGGTCTCAAGTTATCTTCTTTCAACATCAACTTTCACAGGCTTGGTCAATGGAGTAGGGAGCATATATTGTTTATCTTAAATGAAGATATTGATGGAAGTTTTGTTTTTTAAAAAATTGTTTGTGAGGGTTTGGTGAAGCATTGTTGTACTTGTGCCATGTAGCTTTGTTAGGAAAATGTTTCCAGTCATTACCAGCCCCATATTGCAGTCTTGCACTATTTTTTATTTTTTAAAATAATATACCTCGTCTTATATACTTTTATAATAATAAAGTATATATATTTTAATAAATTGTATGGATTCATTAATAGAATGTGTAAATTTTTTTTTTGATGAGATATATATATCTTGTTACAGTGAGTACAGGGGTTAATGAGGTATATATGACGGTTAATGAGGTATATATGATTGTAAATGGGATTGTAAAATAAGCCGAGTGTAATAGCACTCTTTTGTTAAGGAAAAATGTTAAACTCAATCTTTTTTATAGTTTAAAACTTCAGAGAGCATGCCCGTGCTCTCTCGTCTGTGGTGCTAATCCGGGAAAAATCGGCCCTCAACGCTTTTAAAATATTATCACAATTTTTTTGTTTTTCCAAACAAGTCATACACTTTCAAAAATGTAATTAAAATAATTCATTTTATTTTTATCAACCCGTAAGAAATTTATTTTTTCCCAATAATTGAAACAATGAGATACACATAGCCACTCAATTCAACAAAACCCTAGAAAAAAACCTAGAATAACTTCTACCATCCCAAATCTTAATTTCACAACCCTTATGGGGGAGTAAACACATATTTAAGGAGTGAAGGCACAATTATAAGTGACAGTATGATGTATCCAATTTAATGTGACTTGCTCTGTTTTATTTTTTACTTCTGTTTAATATTCACATCTTTCTTTGGTATATGCCTCTGTAAGAAGAGGTTCATTATCCTTTTTATTTTTATCCGCACTATCAGCCCATATCTTTGCTTGATCAGAAACTCTCATCATGTGTGTGTTTCAAGACAGCCTATAGCGAGGATACATGGATTTTTACATTTCATTTTTATTCAAAGGAAGTTGAGCTAACAATGAATTCAATGCCAATCTAGGCAAGCTGTTAACACCCATTTATTCTTCCCAACAAAATTATAGACCTGAGATCTGTCTTTGGTAGTGTTTGATAAACGCGATTGTAAAACCGATTTTCTGCAATCGCTGGGTTTAAAACTGATTCTGTAGGAAATTGTCTTCCTCTAGCTTTTTCAAATTGCAGCTTTTGAGCACTATTTACCTGAAATCTGTTTGGAGGAAATTGCGATTGCAAAATTGTTTGGTTGCGCGATTGTAGAACAGCTTCCTACAATCACAAAAGCTGCGCAATCACGTAACCAAACACTGCCAAATTGTTTGTTTGGACAAAGTTCTATGAAGATTGAATATGTGTCTTTAATAAAAGCTCTCAATTTTGGGGTACAAGGGAGTCCTCTTATGGGGTAAGTGAATTGTCTAAGTGTGTATACAGGTTGGAGGGTCATCATTGGTGCTCTCTCCTTTTTCAAACGAAAGTAGTTGGTCCCATATTTTTAACAAGAGGTCCCTTTCATAATTTTAGTGTCTGAATTGATCAATTCTGACAGCTAATGCATGTGCAGTCATTACACTACTACCTAACCTCTTCAATGGTCCAAGTTTATTTGTTTGAAGAAATTCAGTTGATTTTACTTTAGCTAGATATATAGATTTCCAATAACAAGAATACAATAACAGATATGTATAAGAGCTAATGGAATGCACATCCAATCCAGCAGTACAAGAACAACATAGAGAAATTCATTTGATTTCACTTAAGGTAGAGATTATAGAATTACAATAACAAGAATACAATAACAGATATGTATAAGAGCTAATGGAATGCACATCCAATCCAGCAGTACAAGAAAAATTGAAGAAAACCTTCTCATGCCACACACAGGCACAACCATTCTGCACATACTCTCATCTCACAGTATGAACTATATACCCTTAACATACAAGTCCCTTAAAAGGAAAGGTCCATCATGACTGTAACCAATTTCTCCAACATCACTGCCTGATCCGCAGCTTCCACGGCGCACCGGATGTTCGGCATCTCCGTACCTGGAAAAGTTTCCCAACACACAATTCATTCAGTATCAATGAACTCATTAAAACAAAACACGAAAAAAATTAAGCAACAGTTATTCTTGCAGTCACTTTTGTAATCTCTCACTTGTCAAATACAGTATATACTGGAATGAATTGAATTTATATTCTCTCGTGTTTTTTTTGCTTTCTAATCCAGTATATACTCAATTAAGACTGCAGGAATAACTACTGGGGGATGATTGAGCGTATCAGCGCCCCCAAAACAAAACAAAACAAAGAGAATTCGAAGAGGCCAAACCATAGAGCTGTTGTGGAGTGTTGAAGCCCAAGTCCTTCTTGATGGGGCAGGCGCCGGAGAGGGGGAGGACGGGGAGGTTGTCGCAGTTACAGATCTCGATCATGTAGCCATCCGGGTCATGGAAGAAGAGCTGGTCAACCTTGATCCCCCCCTCCTCGACCACCGCGGTCACGTACTCCATCCCCATCTCCTCGAGCTTTCGAACCACAGTTCGCATATCTGAACACTGGAAGGATATATGGTTGTCCTTTGGGTTTATCTTGCCTTTCTTTTTGCCCTCCTTGTTGTTGGCCTCCAACAAATGGATCCCAATACCATAGTTGAAAAGCCTATAAAGTCAATTGCAAACAAGCATGCATGTTTATGACACAAGTCATGTGTTTTAAGAAAGTTCAACATCATGCAAAGAAACTAAACTCACCAAGCTCCTTCAAACTTGAAAGATGAGGGTCTCTTGATGAGGACAAACCCCAAGACCTCCTCATAGAACCTGACGGACCGGCGCACCGATTGACAGACGAACGATACGTGGTTCAGAGAAAGCAATGGAAGAGGAGACTGGTCTACTCTTTGGATCTCCATATCTGTATAATGGAAATGTTGAACCCTCTCAAACTTGAACTCAACTTATTTGAGGTGAGTTCAAGTTTTGGAACAATGTTATGAACTACAAAGAGCAAGAATGAGTGTCCTTATATAGAGGAAGGGGGGTGAGGCAGATGTCACAGTCAAATCCTACTCACCACCACAAACGCACCCTTCTTATCTCTTTATTTTATTCGGCCAGTTGCCATGTTAGATTCAATTATTAGTTAGTTTTACAAGTTGAATTAAAAAATTCAACAAAAAAATATAAAAAACGTGTAATAACGAATGAGGTAAATATCCTGGTGCAGTCTTATTTGTAATTCACATTTTTTTTTTTTAATATCTATTAAAGTAATGATGTTATATAAATGGAGTATACGTTGAGATATAATAATTTTTTTTTTTTTATGATAAAACTCTATACACTATAATAACGCAATGCATAATAAAATCATAAATGATCTGAGTGTATCACCGCCCAACAAATAAATATGATAAAAAAGAAGACCCAAACAGTGTACGCACGGTCCATGTGGCCTGCTCATTCACATGCACTCTTCTCTCGTTTTCTGTGTGTAGCAACAAAAACATACACACACAGGTGAAAAACAATGCTAAAGTTGTCCATTCTGTGTGTATTATTTGTATGGGAATCTTTGTGCTTTCTGTGAACCAGAGTTTTGATTTGCTGCCTAGCTGGTTAGCACAAGGGAGTCGGGGTGTCCCTTCTTATGGGTGTGCAGAGGGAGGGGAACAACATTCAACATTTAACTAAGGGTAAAGATTTAGTAACCAGATTTTTTTATAAGAAAATTAACCTCAGCCATAACAGTATGTCAACTAAGTTTTTCAACACTGATAGGTATACCTACCTCGTTAGCCACCTACACTCAAAGGGCCTTTTGATATAGGTCTGAGAATTAACTTTTCTTCAAAAGTTGAGTTTAAAATTAAGTTCGAAGAAAGCCATCTCTTCATAAATTATGAAAAAGTTACATTTTGAACACTTATTCGTAAAAATGTGTATGTAGCTTTTAATTAAGCTGCAGGTTTTTTTTTGCCTGAAAACAGGGATCTTACAAATCCATAATCTTCCCAAACTCACATCCGAACACACAATGTAACGAATGTATCGTTTGAAATTTTTTTTAACGCATTATATAAATGAGTCCATACAATTTACTGGAAAATATATTTCATTTCATTTATTACAAGAGTACATAACTAGTTAATAATCATGTTATTCTTAGAAGAATACAAAAGGATGTGAATTACATTTAAGGCTCAAAACGGGGTTAAGTATAACATTTTGGGTGTTGTTACATTTAGCTTTTTTATAGTTCAAAATGCCATCGTATATACATTGTTTAAAGATGTATATACCTCGTTAAATATTTTCTTACTTTCACTATAAATGGATTTATTCAACTCGAAATAAAGTAATATACTTTTTCATAAAACATATGGCACATAAGATGATATTTTACTATTTTTTTAAAAATAAAAACATGTATGATCTAAGTTTTAAACGGTAAAATGATTAAGTCTAGCATTTTCTTAACATTTTTCTTAGGAAAATGATATATTCATCCTCTTGTGCAGCTGTAGTACACACCGGGTTTTTTTTTTAATCATACACTATCCTATTGAATTACATGTTGTTATATGAAATGAAATATATATTGAGATATATTAATATAGTATTTTTTAAGTTGAAAAATAAAATTTTGTTGACGTTATATACTATAATGATGTAGTATATACTACATTATCATATACTATGGACTGCAAAACAACTAATGACTAATTTTCCATAAGTTAAGCAGCCATATTTCTCTAACACCAGTGATGGTTTACTAATGTACGTGGGACTTTCGGACCTACGTATCAAAAAAAATTATAGAAAAAAAATGTGACCAAGTCATATGACCATCAAACGATTTTTCTTAATTGAAAATTCTATACAAAATGCAAAATCTATGTTATTTTAAGAAATGGAAAATGATATGTTCATAGCCTCATTTGCATAGGGGTGGTGTCACATTATACGGGGGTAAGGTCAATTAACCCTGTCACATTTTTTAAAAAAATAATGTAAATTATTGCTGTCACCTTTTTAAATCATGGTAACCCAATCCGTCAGTTGACACTGCCTGATCCATATTTTATATTTAAAATCCCTAAATTATCCCACTTACGATGTTACAATTGAGAACAATTGTAAAAATTTATATATTTAAAATTTTTCATCTCCTTTCTTTGATGATTTATTTTTTATTAATGTAAGTTGTTGTTCTATTTTAAAAAGAAATTTTTTTTTTTTTTTTTTATAAATATATAATAAAGAGTAGATTTTTTAAAAATTTTATAAAATTTATTTTTTTAAATAACCCCCTCTTAAAAAATTTCATGAAATCATCACGTTGTGTGCAGCCTCATTTACAATGCACATCACTTATCGTTTTTTAAAAAAAATCATATAATATTTTATTAAAGTACACACTGTTATATGAAATGATACAAATATTGAAATACACTAATATTTTTTTTTACATTTTAAAAAAATAAATAAAAAATTTACTTTGTATAACATAATAAAATCTTAGAGTATATTGTATGCTATTATAATAACATATGAAAAGTCTAAAACGGGATACACAATACGCATGAAGCTCGGCTGACAGAGAGTTCCGTAAGCAGATTGCAGAGTCCCCTTCCACGTAATTAATTAGAGGGCACGAGGACCACCCCCTCCGAAACCGTGTAAGCACGTGCATTTAATGTGACAGAGACGACGAAAGAAAAAGATGCATGGATCTAGAACCTCCTCCACTGGTCACTCTCCTGTACTACGGCACCACGTGTGTGGGGCCCACCATTGAGAAGTACGTGACCTTATCATCTCTCCATTTCTTTGGCCCTCATCTTATCAACTCCCTCTCCCTCTCCCTCTCATGCAGTATATTCATCTCCCCGCACCCCCAAAACTCAAAATTATTTCACTACTCATTTTATTATCCTCATCTGTTTACACTTCAAAAAAGCTGATGTTCGATTGAAAAATTAAATTATTTTCAAATTTATTATTATTTTGATATAAATGAAGATAAAAATAATTTTGTGTGTGATTGTATTTTGAATTATTCTTATTAAAAATGTAATAATAAAATTTTTGTTGTTTAAATAAAAAATATGAATAAAGTGTGGATAAATATTTATAAAAGATAAAAAAAATGATGACAGTTGATTTGATAGTTGATTTATAAGAGGTGATTAGAGATGATTTAATAATGGACCCACACATTCTTTTGATTTGAATAACCTGGAATAGCTTAATTATAATGGGTGGATGAAATCCATATACCACTTTATACTAGTTACGTTAATTCTGATACACAAATTCTCATTTATTTCAGTCATCCAAACATTTATAATGAGATTATTCCGACTAATTCTAATTTGTTCCAGGCTCATTTTCAAACCGAACATGGGCCAAATGTAGTATTGAAATTGATGGAAAAAATAACAGTGTTTGGTTCACCTTTTTTTATGGACTTATGCTGGCCTCATATCTATTTAGACTCTGATTTTGTAAGAAGCCATCTCTCCACAGTTTATGAAGAATTTAAATTTTAAACATTTATTTTACATAAATTTATCTCCGGTTTTAATCCTAATTTTTTTGTTTTTTTTTGGAACGGGCCCTCGATAATAGTAGTGAATTTCCATTATATTGCTGGACAGTTGGACAGTGAAACGTTGTAGTACCATTGTACTGGAAGCAAGAAAAGAAAAGAAAAGTTTGAGGGGAAGAAAAGAATGTGCAGCGTGCTTGAAATTTTGCTTGAAATTACAACCCCTTCCAAGAAGTTTCATGAAATATATGAAGTGAAACAAATTTGAGGGGACTCGGAGACAGGGATGTGCTGACAAAAGAGGGTGTTTGACTGTTTGGTGGGGTCAAGATCCAATATTGCGTGAATTGGTAGTAGATTTTGTATACTATGTGAGGGATAGTTGCTGGTGGTCGATGAAATTATACATGGAAAACGATTGCTGGTTTTTTTGAACAAGATGCATGGTCTCACTTTCCAGGAATGTTCATGAACCTTTAGAATCAAGAAAAAAAATTCAAATAACCCCCTGTGAACTATACGACATCCATGTAACCCTATATGATTTTTTTTTTTTTTTTAAGTCTATATGATAACCTGAAAACACATATGTAAATTTAGATAGTCCCCTAAATTATACTTTCATTAACAAATAAAAAATAGTTTATTTAGTTAACCTTAGTTGAAAATATAATATACTAAAAAATCTACAATATGTTAAAAATATGAAAAATTCTCTTAAATGAAGAATATATTATAAAATCCTATACAGAGGGGTAAAATCATTATAGAAGATTTTTTGTATTTTTAATGCATTGAATGTTTTTTTTTTTTTTTGTATTGTATTTTTAACTAGGGTTAATCAAACAAGATATTTCTCATCTGTCAATAAAATTTAACTGAGAAGGTTATTTGAATTTATATAAATGTTTTCAAATGATTATATGGACTTGAGATAAAGTAAGGGATTATATGAATTTTTTCCCATAAAATTATCGTGCTTTTGTTGTGATATGGAAAGAGGCATAAAGATTTTTCGGACGGTTGGATAAAGACCTGGTGGGGGTTGGGCTGCGTTACCTCTATTATGAGAAACCGACAAGTGTCACATGAAGGACACGTGTCAACATATAGACCTAAGATTATCATATTAGTCTGATCTGAACTTATGTTCTTCCATTGAATGTACCGTTCGGACGTACCGGTCGCTAGTCTGGGCAGAGGAATTAGGAGACAATAGGAGGGGGCACAAGGGAAGAATCAATCTAAAGAAACTGTTTGTTTAAAAGGAATAGATGAGTTTAGAAGGAATAGATGAGCATTGTCGTGACAAAATTAAATGTGAATAAATTGTTATTTGTATTTTAAGTTTTTATGAGACTGTGTTATTACACTCAATCCATTCAACTATTAAATCGACTGTCATCACCTCTTTATAAATTAGGGGATCCATAGGTTAAATCATTTTTTAACTTTTTATAATTTTTATCTACATCTTATTCACATTTTATCCACATCTTATTCATGATTAATCAAATAACAAAAACTTAAAAAAAAAATGACATTTCCCAACGAGAATAGCTAAAAATACAACTAAACAAAAAATCATTTATTCTACTAGTATACTTATCTATTCTTAGAATAGTCATAAAATGTAGAAGAACTTATGCCTCTATCCAGATAACACCTAAATGTTTGGATAATTATTCACATTTTATCCACATCTTATTCATGGTTAACCAAATAACAAAAACTTCATTATTATGTTTCCTAGTGAGATTATTTTAAAATAATAAAGGGAATATAACTCAAGTTGTGAGGTTACAGAGAACTTCACTAAAGGACTTGCGAGATGACTCGTCCTTAATATCGAGACTGAGAGAGATGTGGGTTAAGCCCATTATTTAATTACATGCAGTGTGCTCCCTACCATTATGATTGGAGATCCCATGAAGATTGTTTGTAAGGGGTTAACGAAGCTGTATTGGTAAACTTGTGAGTGCTGTAAAGGAAAAATCTCCTCTAACCCATCCCTATGGTAACAGTGCTAACTGTAGCAGAAGTAGGTTGAGCTAATGCTCTTAATGGGTTCAACTCCTTTTTGGACAGGATGTGGTCCGTGCAGGCATCTTGGAGAACTCACCTATATGAGTGCACGGACGTGGGACCGCGTTCTTTGAGATTTGGGCTAAATCTCTAAGGCATTCAAGAAAGGATACAAACACATGGCCGTAACGTGCTACCCCGCAGAACATGACTCATATCCTATACAATGTATGTGATCAGTGAAACCGGACTAAAGAGGTCGAGTTCAAAGACTTAGTCTACTCAGGCTTCTCCAGGGGATATGGTTTACACTAAGTGAAAGTTCAAACCCAGAAGGTACCTTCACCTATTACATGGTATAAAACGTCTAGATCAATTTGTTCCATCTCAGATCATTCTATATCATTCATAATCTATCTCTATTTTGCGCTATATCTAGATTTATTATGTTATTTTGGTCAGTGGGGGATTATTGGAATTTGGTGACCAAAATACATAATTGATGTGTGGAGTTGTATCCCAAGCCCATATATTTGTATGCATTTTGAAGGTTTTTCTTTCTCAAATATATGCCCTGTGGCATGCATGCATTGGGACAAATGCATGGTATTATCCATTAATATTATCTATTAATTTCATGCATGGATTTGACATTGGGTTTGATACAAAATGTTTCTCATATAAGGTGGTGTTATTATGAGCGTTGAGATTTATTAATCAATCGGTTGAAATGCTCAAAACGTTTCGGCGAATTTGAAACGCTCATATATTCAAAGCCCACCCTGTTTAATGTTTTTAATAGAGGAGTTTCTTGTACCCATTGCCTATAAATACCTACCATTGTCACAATGTGATAATAGAGGAAAAGTGAGTTCACTCTTCTTTCGGGCTAATCAACATTGAGTATCTATTCCCTACCATTTGCATAGATTGATAGCCATGTCATCCACACCGTTTTATCATTCAAATATCATATCCTCACCACAACTCGCTTTCGTTATAGCTCAACTCTATCTATTATCTGATTTGGACGTCTGAAAGGATCGTAGTCTGTTCAACGTGGTTCTTCCGTAGCTCGCACCCCGGAAGAACAAAACCTGTTGTGGTCGTATCTCTCAGTGGTAGGAGCCATTCAACCCTGTGCGTGAGGGGGCCTTATTCACCGAGGACAGAGTGTCTTCACTCGCTTCCACATTTCCGGATACATTTTCTAATCTCTAGCTCTTTTATTTCATGCTTTTACTATATATTTTAGAATATGCATGATTTAATATATATTTGATGTTTATATTCTTGATGTGATAATTATAAGAATTTGTGTTTAGCTTAATATTTGTTTGCTACGCACAACAAAACACATTTTATGTCGTAAATACCAGGAAAAAACTCATTGTTTACCATAGCTAGATTTTGTTTTCTTAGGGTAGAGCTATGTTATAATCTCAGTCTTTTATACATTCCAAAATTGTAGCATCTTATTATCCCCTTTCACTCATTGTATCAAGATGAATACCTCGTTAGAAATTTTTCACATTTTCTATAAATAATATATTTTAATGTATTAGAGTATATATTTTACTTTTTATAAATGTACATACTTCATTAGACGAGATATGATTTAAAAAATAAAAATAAAAAAACATGTGGTTTGCGTTTTTTACTGTAAAATGAACTGTGTGTAACATTTTCCTTAAGCACCCGTTTGGGGTGTGATATAAGCTTATTTGCCCGTGATAGCTATATTGGGATAAATAATAATTCATGCAGATTTTTGTTTGGTTGTCTTTTCTATTATTCACATTGAAAAACGTAAAATGCATATTGTTGTTGTTTAGTTCACTCTGAATAAACTATGGATAAGTGGTTAACAAGATGTGAATAAGGAGTAATTATTTTAAAATGTCATTTCAAAAT
This sequence comes from Acorus gramineus, assembly GCA_030737835.1. Taxonomy (NCBI): domain Eukaryota; kingdom Viridiplantae; phylum Streptophyta; class Magnoliopsida; order Acorales; family Acoraceae; genus Acorus; species Acorus gramineus. Next base: position 279,551 of record JAUJYN010000053.1, on the reverse strand, counting down.
GTCAATCCTGCCCCTATAATATAAGTTTGTGTTTGGTAAATCAATCCATGATGTGTGTAATTAAATCTGGACCGTCAATCTTATGTAATAATTTATAATGGACATGTACATTTAAACAGAATTAACCTTTTAAGCTAATAAAATGTACATGCATTAAGTATTCCAATAATTCTTCAATTTAATTAAAAAAACATAAACTATCCCATATCCCAACAATAATAATATGTTAGTTAAATCATTAACCGTAAATTTTCGTTCAACTAGATTAACCAAGTAAATAAGTACTTGTTATACTTGCTTGTGTAAAATGATGCTAGAGAAATTTTTTATAATGATATTGAAGGGCATTTTAATTTATTGACATAGATAACTCAGATAAACAATTCTAGTTTTTCATATAATAGTTATTGAACATTATCTTAGCTTATTCAAACATAATTATCGAAGTGTTTATCCGAACAAAACAAACAGTGAATAAGGATTATTCTACAGTTAAGGACTATTTTTTTTGACCTCCCACCTACCAAATTGTTTGTGATAATAGAACACCTAGATTGGTCCAGACAGCTAAAATTCTCATAAGAGGCAAAGTCCAAATCCACCGAACTGTCCAGTCAAAATGCCGATCCCACGAGTACTTGTTCATCTCTGGTTGTTAATGCAGCATAGTCTCCCGATCTTTGCCCCCTGTAGAACAATGACCAAAGAAATAGTTGTATCACACAATATAAAAGAGATTTATGTGACTCAAATATTAGCATTTTATATTTTAGGGTTTTTTTATTTTTTAGTCCCGGTAAAATATATGATTTATTGATCGACACTTCACTTTTTCATATTTCAGTTTAAATCTATAGATTTAAATGGTATGTTTGACTTAAACCGAAAATATGAAGAAATGATGGATCGATCACTAAATTATATAATTTATGAGGACTTAAAAATAAAAAAAACCCTATATTTTAATGTAAGAGAAGATGATCAAATTTTTTTTTTTTATATCAAGTGATTGGGAACAAAAGATCCCACTCTTTCCCACTACTCATTTTTAAAGTGAATATGTTTTTTTATCCTAACAAGTAGGGCCGTGCCACATTTATATAATGTCATGTGATGGAGTTAATTAATTCTATTGCATTTTAAAAAAAAAAAATTCAAACTATTACTATCACCCTTTCAAACCATGGCAACCCAGCCCGGCCACTAGTAACCTCACCAATTGACCATGCCCGATCTAGATTTTATATTTAAAACTTTCAAATTAGAAAAATTTATATATTAAAAATCTTTATATTTTTTATTTGATGATTTATTTTTTTATTAATGTAAGTTGTTGTTTTATTTTTAAAAGAAACAATTATGTTTTTGATAAATATATTATAAGAGTAGATTTTTTGAAAATTTTATTAAATTTATTTTTTTAAAATGATTCATCTATAAAAGTTTCTTGAGCCACCACTAGATGGAAGAAGTTAGTATTTTTAAAAGACTGAAAATAGACCCTTCTTTAAAATGATTACAAACTAGATGACAACCGGTTATCCTACATTACCATCGGTTCTTCTGTTTCATTTGTACTCATTTTAATCATAGGGATATAATTACGCATGGTTCTTCTATGCAATCTTATCTACTTATCTACAATCCAATTTTTTTGCCCAGAAATGTCTCCGAAAGATGTATACAATTTAGTAGACTTTATACATTCTATAACAAAAATAAAAAAAAACCCTAGGATGCATACTGGACTATTTCTAAAAATATATTTTCATAGGTATGCTGACCCTTAAAAAACAAATATAATGTTATATACAATCCTAAATGTAGTCTCATGAATAGTTTGTGTATGTTTTAATTTTTTTAAAATAATAACCTCTCGTCTAATAAGATATATATGTTTTGATGAAAAATGTATATTGTTTTACTTTGAATTTAATACACTCATTTTTTAACAAGTGTAAAAAATTTAATAAGATATATATCTCATGTAAAAGAAAAAATATACATAGTTGAATGATTAATGAATCATATGAGAGTATATTTGATTACGTAAAATGGAAAGCGTGGGATGCCTACTTTGGTTGATGGCTTTTAATTAGTTAGCGTGTTAGTGTGTACAACATGTAATAAAGCGTTGAAATTGTTAAGCACGTATTTATAATTCCATGTACGATATATCCATCTTTTATTATTATTATTATTATTATTATTATATTCGCCAAGCAACTTTAATTTGAATTTATCCAAAGGGTTATTTAATTTTTACCTAAAAAATTTGATGGATATATCATACATCGTTGAAGTAATTTGATGGATATATCATAAAAAATTTAATAAAGTATATATCTCATGTAAAAAAAATATATATATATAGTTGAATGATTAATGAATTACACGAGACTATATTGGATTATGTAAAATGGAAAGCTTGTATCACAGATACAAAGTTGGGATGCCTACTTTGGTTGATGGCTTTTAATTGGTTAGCGTGTTAGTGTGTACAACATGCAATAAAGGCGTTGAAATTGTTAAGCACGTGTTTATAAATCCATGTATGATATATCCATCTTTTATTATTACTAGTTGATGTACATATGTGTTACACATGAATTGGTTTTGTTGAATTATAATGGATGAATATTAATTGAGATTATTGATTGATTTGAAATTATTAGATTAATAATGATAAGTGTTTTTTAACATAAGCACAATGATTATAATACATGCAAAGTGTAAATATATAAAACTTATAAAAGACAATATAAGAAAAGAAAGGAATAAACATGTTTAATTAGAATGAAACTGAAATTCTCCAGAAAACCTTGAAAAACTTTATGTGTACACCTATACCCAACAATGGAGCAATTTAAACTATAATAGAATGTGAGCTCTTCACGCTTCTTAGTAATCAATAATAGAGTATTATTACACGCAATATTTGGAATCCATATATTTATCTAAGAATGTTTATATTTCATTATAAAGGTATATACCTGTTAACACTTTTTCTATTTTCATATCAATGAGACCATATAAAGGTATAGGCATTTTTTATAAAAATATATATTTCATTGATACCCCTGCCATTTTTTAAAATCACACATGATTATCACACGGATTGTCTCTAATATTATTTCCAACAACTAAGGTGCATTTAACCATATCTTATAAAATAATACCAATAATATGACATGTAGCTACAAGAAGAACAGATTTTAAAAAACAGTAAGAATATAACTAATTAACAATTATGTTTAGTCTATCTTTCCATCAAACAAATAATAGTTATGCTAATCACATTTTCATAGGAAGCATAAATAAGCATTATTAAAATAAACACACACACATATATATATGAAAGTCAATTTCAGACTTATTATAACTCTATTATGTAACCTGATTGAGTGTTATTTGTTTCAGTAATAATTCATAACTAAATTTTAAAAAAAAGCTCAGTCACTTACACAACCATGAATGTAAGGGGGGGGGGGGGGGAATTACATAAAAAGTACTCATACCCTGACTTGTGAAACCAATTAGGGTTTTTATACTAATGAGTGCAAACATGATTAAAAACCAACATTGAATCTCCATAATAAAGCTTATATGAACAAAACAAATGATGGACTTGAAGTGTCTTTTTTTTTTTTTTATGTTTCCTTGCCCACACAGAATCCAGAATCACATTTAAATTAACAATGCATACATTTATCTTTAAAAAATTAAGGAAACAAATCATATTTATATATACAGAACAAAAGCAAGACGCAAAAATTGGCATGACAAATTACCAGATTAAAATCAATACATATAAATGAGATATCTATACGAATCTGTTCATATATATAACAAGATAAATATAAACCCAGTCCTTTGGACTATTCTAAATTAGAGCCCACCTTACCAGACATTTATAGATCACCACCAAGAATGTAATCACACATAAAAGTTGTCTGCTTTCAAAGATACATTCGATTATAAATTTACACAGATTACCTCGTCAGGTTCTTAAAGCAAGTCTAACAATAAAGGACCATTACTACACAAGGGACCTTCAACCTCGCTATAAATATTTTATTAGTTTTCTTTTAACTATATTGTAACCCCAAATCAATTGTCCTCAAAGCAAGCCTAATAAATGAAAACATAGACAAACTGAACAAATAAAAAAGAAAAGGTAAGTTATTTAAAAAAATTTAAGAAAATATTACTAAGCTGTAATGACATCACTGAATAGTACTAAAATAGTGAATCCGGAAAAAACCCATGTAATACTCACGTTGTAGTGATGAAGATCCTTGTCAACCTGATGAACCAAGAATTCACTCACCCTACCAATTCACTTCCTCTATACGGTCCCGAACCAACCCCAGATGAGCAATATCAACATGCAAAAGGGAAAAAAAATTACTTGATATTTTCATAAATTGATTTGAAGTGCATCATGCAAGGGCATACATTAAGGTGATAGAGAATCACAACTGCAATTTCACTGCTATGATGATCTCAGTAGAAGGTGTAAACTTACAAAGTTCTACATGAATCCTAAATGATCTTAGAGTCCAGTATACAAACACCGACAAAACTAATCAACATACGCAATCATTGGTAATCTAAAAAAAAAGAAGAAATTCAGTCAGCATAAGCCCTGTTTATTTCTTATAAGACTCCTCAAATCTCTATGATCTTATATATCAATAATATAGAAATAGATGAATGTTTTCACTGCTTTCATGGTGCAAAATTGGTGCTCTTCCTTACATCTAAACTTCTAAAAACAGTAACAAACCATGTACCTTCATTTAAAAAAAAGAAGTCTACATACTCAGTAACATCGAAAAAAAAATTGCATGTTTCATCTAATGAAGCATATTGCTTATTTTCTCATTAGTGATGAGACTACACTCAGAGTTGCATATGAAGATTTAGTGTAACGACACCCTAAACTTTATATAATAGAAGTAGTAAAACAGTAAAATTTCTTTAAAAGTTTTTTAAAAAATCTGACCAAAAATATTTAATATCCATATCCCTGTTGGATATTGATTTTCACATTAGATTATCCGTATTTATATGCAGCTTGTACCATAGACAATAAATCAAGATGAATATGAGAATACATAAAAACACATACATCAGTTAGGTTGGCTGAGAACAAGAAGTTTTTAACATTGGACCCTATTAAGCAACTACCTTTTGTTGGGTTGGATGTCACATGGACTCCAATCAGATATAAATTATATCCAATAACCTGGAATTCAGATTCAGAAAAGTCAGCTCACTAAAATTTCCTCCATAATATTCAACCCAAAAAATTCATTCTACAATACATAGACAACCACAAGGACAACAACAAAGCTAATTTCACAAATTGGACTCCATTAGAGTACAAATATTCTCCAATGAGGTCTGAAAGAGAAGTTAATGAAACAAATGACTAAACCATAGTCCATGTCATATTCTGTTGAAGATATCAACTAAGCAAAAGAGAATATATTGTGCATACATGTAAAGCTGGTCAGAAGGGGAACACAGTTGTAAATGAATGCTAACTTGATCATACTTTCATATGAAGAAATAAAACAACAAAAATTATCACATAGAAGTGGTGTTGATTACGCAAAAACTCAAGAGAGTAACAACAAAGATACTTTCATTATGACCAATCAAAACACAATAATAATACATCAAATCAACTAAAAAAAGGTTGATAGGGACATTTCCCTAACCATATCACATACATCTACCAAGTGCATTCTCTCCAATACATAAGCAATCACCTGAATACAGCAGAGTGAACCGCACCATCGATGCCACAGGGCTCCCCCTCTACAGCTCTGTGTACTCAATCATCACCAACCCGAATACGTCGAACATCGGCAAGAAACAAAGGAACTCATTATGCGGATCGCCGTCCATGTCCTCATCGACGGTTGCTATGAGCGACGTCGAGATGATGCTCTGGTGTGAGTCAATGTTACGCCATTGCTCAACCCTGAGGTCCTGGCGAGAGTACAGCAGCGCCGCCACGTCAAACGGGTGGAACTCCTCCTCATCCAACGAAGGCGGATTCATCATTTGTGAAGGATAATTTTCAAATAACAAGTTTTATGAGGATGATATGGAAGAGAAAGAAACGCAAGGGTAGAGAAGAAGAGGAAGAGAAAAAGATACAGGATTTGGGATAATAACCGATTTTCAAAAATTAAGAAGGGATTTTTAAAAGAAGAAGAGGAAAATGTAACCGAAGAAGATGAAACGGCTTGGGAGACGAAGAGATGCGATGTTAAAAATGAACAGCCAAACAATGCATCTGGGATGGGGATGGAATTGCAGATATTGATAAGGGTATAATCATCAAATGAATGTTTTTTCAGGATTGATGTTTTTATATGTAGTATATTAGTATAGATATGACTGTATTCATTTTTCTGTCTTCATTATGTGGAGGTGAATGCACATATTAATTTAATCAATTTTAAAATCATATAAATGTATATGTTGGAATAATAATTACTTGGTGTGACCAATATTATTTGGGTCTTGCTACATGGACCTCAAAATTTGAGCTCCATTGAGAAGCTTCAATAGGTGTCATTAATTTATTGGTTCCAATAGATGATTAAAGTAGTATTTTAGTTGTTATTTTTATATTGTTTATGCTGTGGTGAAAGGGATAATTCATTTTTTTATTATATATATATTTTTTTATAAATGAAAGACTATTCTAGCTGTACGGATATATGTTCATTTAGGATTAACATTTTTATATAGTCAGATTGAACTTAGTCAGTTGTTTGTTATTGAATTTCCATTTTTATAAAACCTAATTTTTAAAAAATAATTTTTTTTATATTTGAGCATAATTACATCGAAACTAAAACCCTAATAAACTCATAGCAAAAATTTAAATCACCTAAATAAAAATCCTACTCTTAAATATCTATTAGGCACAAAATTTTCTAATTTTATTCCTTTATAGGAGAGCTCATTATGTAATTTTCAGACTTTCTTGTTTTGCCTGTAACAAAAAAAATGGATTGAAAACAAGATGTGAGGTATACAATTCACACCCTGCTTTTATTCATTTATAAAAAGTTATGAAAAGTTATGAAATAATAAATGAGGACATTAGGTTAACTTTTATTCATTTATTTTTAGGTTGGATTTTTAACACACATGCATGTTATCATGCCTCATCAATTCACACCCTGCATTAATTATTATATGCCTTTAATATTCTCATATAATCAATTGTGATTGCTGCTTACCAAGAGCTTGTGAGGATTTCCATGAATTTTAATTGCCTTTAAATGAGGGAATTAAATAAATGGATTGATCACTGATTGATTTTAATTACCGTTTAAATAAATGAATTCATCTACAGATTATTTTGAAAATTAAAAAAAAAAAGAAAATCAATATGATTAATAGATTTGTTCAAATGATAATAAAAAAACAACCCAATCTAACAAACTCACATGAAATGAAAAATCTAAAAATTCAAATTTTTTGATAATGAAAACCAACTCAAGTTGGCAATTCACTAAAATAAAACACAATTTTTTTTTTAAATGACCTTCCAACTCCATAAATAAAAAGATGATTATAATAAAAAGATCAAAATATCTTTTAAAAATTCATTAAAAAAGGAATTACTTGTTGATCTAGGAATATAAATTAAAATTAAATTAAATAAAAAAATCAACAAGGACCCCATAAAAACTATAAAATCCAAACAATAGAAAAATACCCAATTCCAACAAATCCACATGAAAAAAATTAAAAAGTCAAAATTCTGAATGGAAAAAAAAACTATGTTAAAAAAGGATTTACTTATTGATCTAGGAATATCAATTAAAATTAAATTAAATAAAAAAAAATCAATAAGGCCCCCATAAAAATTATAAAATCCAAACAATTGAAAAATACCCAATTCCAATAAATCCACATGAAAAAATTTAAAAAGACAATTCTAAATGGAAAAAAACACTATGTTAAGGCAGTTCCACAGAAATTAAACAAATTTCAAAAAATTAAAAAAATATTTTATAATTCCTCACAAAAATAAGAAATTTGAAAAGAGAGAACCATGCAAAAGAAAATCCATAAAAAAAGAGCTCAACACATGTTTAAATATCAGTAAAAAATATTACTTTCGGTTTATAAACATCTATTAAACTTTAAAACTGAAAAAATGTCATAAAGAGTTTGAATAAGACATCTCAAATCAACCAAATAACATGAAATCATCCCTTTTTTTTGGAAACAACAAATAACCCAAAATATCGGTCTTTTAAATCTAAGAAAGAAAAAAACCTTGAAGACAATTGAAAAATCCAACAAATACATATAGAAAAATTTAAATAGTTAAAATTCTGAATTGAATTACTCCATTAAGGAAGTTTCACGAAAACTAAAAAAATTGAAGAAAATTAATATCATCTATAAAATAGAAAAGAATTTTTATAATTTCCCAAAAAATTAAAATCTAAAAAGAAACAACAAATTTGACTGAAAAGCCTGCTTAATCCCAAAACAAATAGTTATGACATTAATCGGAAATCCCTTAAGCACTATGTTAGTAAATTTATAGATTTTCTAAAGCCCATATACCAAAAAAATATATGATAAAATGATATTTTATTTCTTAATTAATCATTATTTCAAAAATATATGAAAGACATGTACAAAATATTCTATAACAAACCATAAAATCTATTTTTATAGATTACAATTGTTTTTTTTTTTTTTTTTGCTGAAAAACAAAAAGATCTATTCAAGCAATGGAAAGAATGATTTCTAAATTTTAGGTCAGTTGTTGTTCATTACAGGGGTTTAAAAGTGAAAGTTTTCATTGTTCGAACTGGTCGGCTCTTGTTTTTGAAATTGGTTAGTAGCATATGAAAGCGATATGTGTTTTCTTTTTGTTAGGTCATATTACTTTGAATTTATTCTATAGATCTTAACATCATAAAAAAAATATTGGGGATTGGATCAAGTTTGATGGTTTTTTTTAAGGCATCCAATGCAGGAATCTCTGCCACAATTACTAATTATGAATGACTACATTAATCATAAATCAATTCATTAGCCATGTCAAAACTCATTCCAACAATGGCAAAATGAACAATAACTGATACCTGGATGTATGAAACCCATGACTATTTTTTTCAACAAAAGTAAATTTGGAGCACATAATCTATAGATGTAGAGAACCCACAAACCTTGCATAGCGTTTTCAGCGGCGTCTCCTCCGCCTTGTAGTACCAACACTTCCGCCTCTCCTTCGCCGCTATGGCTGCCGAATCCATCACCTCGATCCCTTCACTTCGTCCTCTTTAATCAATAGAGACTAAAAAAAGAAACCCAATAAAAAAAATAAGTTTTTCTGTGAAACCCAATTGAAAATGTCAAATATTGTTTGAAACCATTGGAAAATTTTCGTGTACTCAATGGATTTGGTGTCTCCGTCAAAGATGTTGAAGATCTTTTGAGGCTCGTTGAGGATGCAGATGCACAAAGAGAAGCGGAGAGGGAGAGGAAGACGGTGAGAGTTTGAGGGATGGGAAGAGAAAGAAAGAGTGGCAATTGTTTGAGCATTTGATGAGAGAGGGCTCATCATTAAATTGTATTAAACTGGCAATTAAATGTGAGATAAAAGAAGAAGAAATGTAGGAGTTGGAACGGCTTACAGGGTAAATTAAATTTGTGAAACAATTTCATTTGGGATTTGGGGGGGGGGGGGGTTGGCAGCTGTAGATATAGATTCAAGTCATATATTTCTTCTTAACCATTTACTTAAACCTCAATGTTTAATATGTAAATCTTATTTTTTAATTCAAAATTAAATCTAAATTAAATATATTCTTTTCGTGTGTCCTATTGCCATATTTTTTGTCATTTATTTTAGTAGCAAATAAATGGTATGAATTGTGATTGAATAATATTTTAGGATTCTATGCAAATTAATGACATTGAACACTAAATGCTTAATAATTTTTAATAAATTATAGTAACAAAAATTTAAATGTAAATCAAATTGAACACTAATGCCTTGCATTGTGAGGTTTCAAAATGTGAATAGGAGCGCCATGCATCATACGTGTTAAAAACAAAATATGATAAAATTGAACACCAACCCCATGCATTTAGTATTTATTGCATTGTTTGTAAGGTTTTAAAATGTGAATAGGAGCCTTATGTATCATCGTGTTAAAAAAATTTGAATAGGATATGTAAGGTTAAAATATGAATAGGATATATAAGATTTATTTAATATTTAAATAGTCCATGCATCATATATTGCAATGAATGTTAATAAAAAGACGAATAAGAATTATATTTGAATATCTTTGTATTTTATAAGCATCCCCTTATCATGATAATATTATGATACATAATTTAAAGTATAAGTTAATTATATTTTGAATATCTTTTTATTTTATAATAGTGAATTGTATTTTAAATATCATTTCATTTTATAAGCATCCTCTTATCCTAATAATACCATGATATTTGATTTTAACTATAAGTTAATAAATATATTATGTGATGAAACGTATGTATTGAAACAAATTATGAATTTGATTAAATGATGTGAATGGATTTCCATGGGATTGAATAGAATTGTAGGGGTCAAATGGTCAAATGGTTGTGATTAAAGTGGTGTGAATGGATTGTAATGGGATTGAATGGATTGCTATGGGTAAAATGGTCAAATGGCAGATTTTTGGGTTAAGAGACTTTTATATAGTAATATAGATTATATTATTATTATATTCGCCAAGCAACTTTAATTTGAATTTATCCAAAGGGTTATTTAATTTTCACTTCCTTTTAAAACAGTTAAATTATTAAACACCATTTTTAAAATATAATATTATTATAAATCCTCTTTAAATGTTAACTAGATTTATAAAAAATTCAAATAAATTATTTTTGACAGAATAAGTTATTAAATGATAGATTGACAATAATACCCTTACTAAAAAATCCTAATTTGATAGAAAAAAATGTTATTTAGTTTCTACCCCTCCTAAAACAGGAAAATTATTAAAAAAAACACTATAAAACACAATATCATTATCCTTTAAATGTTAACTAGATTTGTAAAACCCAACAATCAACAAAACAAAAAGAAATTAGTACTTTCAAAAATTTTGACTGAAAGGGTTTTTTTTTTTCTATCAAGTTAGGATTTTTTTAGTAAGGGTATTATTGTCAATCTATCATTTAATAACCTATTCCGTCAAAAAATAACTCATTTGGATTTTTTTACAAATCTAGTTAATATTTAAAAAGATATTATAATAATATTGTGTTTTAGAAGTGGTTTTTAATAATTTGATTGTTTTAAGAGGGGTGGAGACTAAATAACTCTTATCTAAAATTTGAGTTGCAGTAATATCACACGAAAATGAGATGAAATTCTAATTCTTTATTTGATCGCAATTGATAGCGATAATTTGTCATTACTTTCAAGTCTCACAATCTCTCAGTCTCCTGAGGGTGACTTGTCATCTTATCTTTAATTGAGAAATCAAAATATCTATAATAATAGTATTGTTGAAAATCGGATTCAAGGAAGACATCAATAAAATACGAGATTGAACATAAGAACGAAATACCATCACATAAAGAACACAAAAAATACGTGGTTCAGCCTAGGCCTACATCCACGGGGTGTAAACAGAAAATCACTATGATAGTTGAGATACAAAAAGGCCTTACAAACTCTCTCATGGAGTTACCCTCTCTTGAACCCTCTCAACCTCTCTCATATGGATCTCTACATTTTATCTGTATGTGTCAAGCCAAGTTTTACCCTGAAACCCTAGGAGGATATTTATATGAATAAATACTTCCTCTCTAAGTAATCTCCTAACAAACAAATATGTAACAAACAAATCTATTTCACTGATTTTAGGAGATTCACTTTATATCTTAATTAAGATCAAATCTTAATTAATTACCAATTAGGTGCCCACCCTAATATGGTTTCATCATGGCCATCTGATGTTGATACACCGGATCGAGACATAATCCCAACAATCTCCACCTTGGCTCGAATTCGATAAACTCCGACTTCCACGAACCCCTTAAAGATTTCTGTTGATGTCTCCACCTCGCTCTGCAAACTCCACCTGACTAAAGAATTTTTATTTTTTCGGAAGTCTACACTGCTGCATCTCCAAGTCAGTATCTTGATTTGATAATCACGTGAATCTGTCGCATGCTTTATGTGAGTTTCTGAAGAAGGATCGTCTGGACTCCACTTTAAACAAGCTACACCACCCGCTCGCGAGCTCCGAATACCTGGACTCGCTTTTTACCTGAACCACCTGGGATGCCACCCGGGTTCAGAACGCCTTCTCTATGTTGCATCTCTGAAGAAGGATCTGAACTCCACCTTGAACAAGCTTTACCACGCGCTCACGAGCTCCGAACCTGAACTCGCTTTTACCTGAACAACCTGGGACACCACTCGGCTTCAGAGCGCCTTCTCTGTATTGCATTGTTCCATCTTCTTCGTTCACACAAACTGAGCATCCACATCACGTGTCTCGCGTAGGTGACTCCACGCTCTTCGTCGTGGCCGTGTCACATCTTGCATCTTCACATGTGCCTCCGCACATGATCCTGCATCCTCGACCCATACCTCGCGTCATTGCCTTGTCACAGTGTAGGCCATGACCTCCCATGTGCACCCACGCCTTTGCACACATGAAGAATCATATGATTCATCTGCGGGTCCTTCATTCCTGAGGCATGCAAGGCATGCAAGGATCTCACGTCCATGCATAACTCACACATGAATTTTTTTTTTTTCTTCTCATCAATACACGGCTCCTCGTGTATATTTTTTCTTCTTCGCATGGAACCCAACACAGCCCTGCTGGCTTTCTCCATCGACGTCCACACTACCGTCGACGTGTGTCCTTTCGTCGTTTTTTAGATCTCATCCTCCTAGGTCATAATCTGGAGCTCTGATACCAGTTGTTGGCAAACGGATTTGCGGAAGCCATCAATAAAAGACGAGATCGAACACAAGAACGAAATACCATCACACGAATAACACAAAAAATACGTGGTTCGGCCCAAGGCGTAAATAGAAAATCCACTATGATTATTGAGATACAAAAATGCCTTACAAACTCTTTCATGGAGTTATCCTTTCTTGAACTCTCTCAACCTCTCTCATATGGATCTCTACATTTTATCTGTACGTGTCAAACTAAGTTTTACCCTGAAACTCTAAGAGGATATTTATATGAATAAATAACTTTCTCTCTAAGTAATCTCCTAACAAACAAATCTGTAATAAACAAATCTATTTCACTGATTTTAGGACATTCACTTTATATCTTAATTAAGATTAAATCTTAATTAATTATTAATTAGGTTTCTATCCTAATATGATTTCATCATGGTCATCCGATGTTGATACACTGGATCGAGACATAATCCCAACAAGTATTTTTTCAATTCAACAACTCTCGTTATAAAAAAAATTTCTTTAAAATCAAAACATATATCTCATTAGACAAGGTTTATTATTGTCACGCCCCAGGGTGGCCGTCCCCGAGACGTGGCAGGTATATATAATATCAGCAGTCTAAACAGGAGATCAATAAATACTCTACGCAACACCGAAAATGACAACACAGACCAAAGAGTAGCTGACATAATATATATAAATAGCAGAAGCTCAAACGACTGAGTCTGTAATTCAAAGACATATTACAGACCCGATACATAATCAACTGTCCTGTGAGAGCCAATATATACAATGACATCCAAATATACAAACGTGTGCCCAAGCACGGATAACAATACATACAATCAAGAAGGGGATGCTGATGGCCTCTCACTCGCAAAACGTGACGCTGCTCTGCTACTGCTGATGTGCCTCGGGGTCCTTCAGATCCGACTCAGATATCACTGGAGAAAAATATATGCGAGGGGTGAGCCACACGCTCAGTGAATAGCACAACCCATGCATCACAATTCATATCAACCTTATATAATTTATAGCCCCTAACACGGGAGCAACAACACATTCTAATGGGTCGTTTCATCGCCAACCCACCTCCCCCCTCACCCTCACCCTTTCCGGGGGGTGACATGGGTCTCTTGGGGCATACTAGACCGCTCTCCACCCCTGGTCCACCCGGTAGCCTCTCCCACCCTCGGGCCTCCACCTAGTCCACTCCCGCTATCAGTACTGTCCGACACATCGGAGGTACCTACGGACGGGAGCCCTCTGTCAGGTACAGCCAACGCCAGGGAATACCTACCTCGGATCCAACCACATGGAGAAGACAGCCTACTCACATGGATACGATCCTCTTGGATCCGCTGACACCGATTGTAACTCTACCAATCACATGAATTCTCCAGAATTCCTCCAGGGCGCATACCTCAGATGCGGGGAGACATATATTATAACAATAAGGTTATAATATTCACTATAGCATGCTTGTAACTATATGCTCACATTTTGATTTAATTAAATTAAACTAGATGGGAACATGCATAGCTCGGGGCTTGGTGTCTAAACATGCATAGGCCGCTATACATGATATAAGGGTGCGTATCGCTAGCATACAAAGTCTAAGGTGGCATGGATATATCATATTAAACATGCATTGCATGGTTTACATTTAACACTAGTTAATATGCAACTATGGTGCTTCAGGGGAGGGCAATGCACGCCTACGTGCATCGAACGCCTCCCTACTGGGTTGGAGTGTCCCACTCACCGTAACCCGGGTCGCTACGTGACCGTCCGTCAAGATCTGCAAGACATGGGTATTCAAAATGGTGAGTAAACTACACAAATACAAATGAAATACACTAGAAATACCCAATACTCAGACAAGCACGCATACGGGCCCGCACGCAAGCGAGCACGCGCGTACGCACGCGAGTCCGAGTGCCCCGATACCCTCCCGAACCCATGGGCAGCCATACACACGGCCACCCGCACGGGCGCGCACGAAGGCGCACGCCCGCACGCGCTCCTGCGCCCCGGGCGCACTGCTGTGCCCTAGCCCGCGCACCCAGACGCGCTGCCGCGCCCCTGCCCGCGCGCCCAGACACGTTGCCGCGCGCGCGCACACGCTCGTGCGCGCGCGCTGGCTCGCGCGCGCCCGCGCGCACCGTGCGTCCAGCCCTGCGTCTACCCGCGCGTACTGCGCCCCTGCGCAGCACCCCGCGCGCACGCCCGCGCGTCTGCGCGTTCGCGCGCGCGCCCGCCTCCAACGCACCCGTTTGCGCGCACCAGCCCTGCCAGCGCGCGCAGACTCGCGCGCACGCGCGCGGATGACCCTGCATGCGCGCCCGAGCTCTTCCCACCCCCTCCTCAGCCCACCCTCACCCCCCTAACACCCATGCAAGCATGCATACCCAAACACACACCCTTTTCAAGCATTTAACCTAGCTAGGGGAGAAAAATGACTTACCCAAAGAGAAGAAAGGAAGGGAGGGAAAACGGGTGCTCTTCACGCACCAAATCGCCGCCACCGAGACCACCACCACCTCAACCTCTTCTCAGCCCAAGAATGGCTGAAAACAGAGGAGAAAAGGAAGCCATAAGAGGAGGCCAACAAGGGGGAAACAAAAAACAAAACCATGGAAAGGTAGATCGGAACCCTACCTTTCTTTTCCCTTCAATGGCTTTTCTTTTTCAACCACTTCAACTAGCTCAAATGGGGCAAACAAGGGAAGGGGAGATGAGACTTGTGTGTGAGTGAGAGAGAGATGAAGAGGAGAGGAAGAAGAAGTGCACGCCCAAGAATAGTGACCACACACACACCACACACACACACTTATGTTATTTAGGGTTTTTTGTGCTTTTGACTTTGGGTCAACCTATCCACACAAAAAAACAAAAGAAATTGACCAAGTCAATGGTCAAATTTGACTTGGTCAAGTCTCCCAATGACTTTCCGCTTGGTCAAAACCCGGATACGACTCGGAACTGTGAAATTCTGAACGTTATCGGAATTCGATGAAATTTTCAGAAGTGGCTCGAAATGGCATCAGGACACATAATGTGTAGTTAGATTTTCAATCGGGGTTCTCAAGCTCAGGATGATAGCCAAAAGTCTAAAATTTTAGCAGTTCCGATCGAAAAAAGAAAAAGTTGCAAAACTGCCAGAAATGTCCCAAAGGTGCCCAGAAGGCTAAAAGTGACACATATATAACATTCTCCCCCCCTTAGAAAAATTTGGTCTATAAAATAAATACAAAACATCTAGGAAGGGAAAAGATGCGGATATGCGCCACGCATGGCGTCCTCGCGCTCCCAAGTGGCCTCGGCACCGGAACGGTGCTGCCATCGCACCTTGACCAGCTGGACGGTCTTGGTGCGGAGCCTCTTCTCGCGTCGGTCTAGGATCTCAATCGGCTGCTCCACGAATGACAAGTCCAGCTCGAAGACGAGCGGCTCGAACGGGATGACGTGAGCAGGATCGTGGACGTAACGCCTCAGCTGCGAGACATGGAAGATGTCATGGGCCTGAGCCAACTGTGGGGGCAGAGCTATGCGATAGGCCACCTCTCCAACCCGCTCGAGGATGAGGAACGACCCAATGAAACGCGGACTCAGCTTGCCCCGCACACCGAAACGGAAGATGCCCTTCATCGGGGACACCTTCAGGAAGACATGGTCACCAACCTCGAAGGCGAGCTCACGGCGACGACGATCGGCGTAGCTCTTCTGACGGCTCTGAGTGACTCGGATACGCTCGCGAATCGTCTTGACCATCTCTGAGGTCTGGTGGATGATCTCTGGTCCCTCCAACTGGCACTCTCCGACCTCGTCCCAACACAAGGGGGACCTGCAGCTGCGGCCATAGAGCGCTTTGTATGGTGCCATCCGGATACTCGAGTGGTAGCTGTTGTTGTAGGCAAACTCCACCAACGGAAGATGCCTCTCCCAACTGCCCCCAAAATCGAGAACGCAAGCTCGCAGCATGTCCTCCAGGGTCTGAATCGTCCTCTCCGACTGGCCATCCGTCTGCGGATGAAACACTGTACTGAAGTGGAGGTTCGTACCAAGGGCGTGCTGAAGGCTACGCCAGAACCTCGAAGTAAATCTCGCGTCTCGATCGGAAATGATGCTGATAGAAGTGCCATGGAGACGAACAATCTCGGAGACAAACAACTGCGCCAGGGTGTCCAGAGAATCGATGAGTCAGATGGGGAGGAAATGAGCGGACTTAGTCAGTCGGTCGACGATTACCCAGATGGCATCGCGACCCGAACGTGACCTCGGCAAACCCGAAACGAAGTCCATGGTGATCTGCTCCCACTTCCACTGAGGAATCTCAATGGACTGCAGCTTCCCCGCAGGACGCTGATGCTCCGACTTCACCTGCTGGCATACCAAGCAACGGGCAACGAAACGGCTAATATCCGTCTTCATCCCGCGCCACTAGTAGCCACAACGAAGGCCCCGGTACATCTTCGTGCCACCAGGATGCATTGTGTACCTCGAACGATGGGCCTCGTCCACGATCTTGGGGTATCTGGATGAGTGAGTGTCAAGAGCGGTTGTTTGGGTTAAGGAAGCCGGGTTATAGCCGTCCTGGCAGTGAGTTCCCATCAGTAGGTACCGCCGATGCAGTCGGAGGGTACTGAATTTGGGAGTATGCTAGGTAGGGGCTACCCGGTAAGAGATTATTGAATGGTGTCGCGAGTGTGGAATCGCTCTCCCCTTCGTCGGATCCGCGTAGTACAGCCCCGGCGTTAGACAGGCTCCCGGTCAGAGGACCAGGCCAGCAACGGAGCGGGGAGAGGCTAGCGGTGGACCAGGGGTAGAGAGCAGTCTAAGTCTCTCCCAAAGTCCCAATATGTCTCCTTTTGGGAGTGAGGGTGTGGATGAGGCGAAGGCGGGTCGCTCGTGACCCAGTTTCTGATGGACTGTTCCCAATGATGTTGGGTCCGGTCTTGTGGTGGATGTTGAATGACATCGTTGGGTGATCATCTAGAGGTAGATGATCCGGAGGAGTTAGTGGTGTTCTTTTAAAATGATGTCTTCTTCTAGTGTTCCTTTCTGGATTAAGGGGCCTTGTGAGGTCGGCGTTGGAACCCGGGCTAGGGTACTTCGTGTTCCTTGTTTGGTTGTCGGGGTATCCTATATCGGGATTCCATGGTGCCCTCCCGGGGGTTCTTTTCCCAGGTAAGGGATGCCATGGAAACATCAGATAGATGAGAGATCAAGTGCGAGTTTGGTTAGAGGTTAAGGCCTTTTGGGCTGAGTGGTTTCTGGTGAAGGCATATCTGTGGACCCGGGTAAGACGCTTGCTATGTCGAATTGGCGTAGGCCGTCGAACCCCGCAAGGATTCGGAGTTTCCCGAGTTGGAGGGTTATTGTAGGAAGCTTGACGAGGGACTCTCGAAGATAGCTGTTCCTCTTAACCGCCGTACTCGGAAGGATGTCCGGTTCGAGTGGTCCCCTTCTTGCGAGGAGAGCTTCCTGGAGTTTTATCGGAGGCTCACCTCAGCGCCAATTCTTACCTCTCCGTCTTGGAGTGGTGGGTTCGCAGTTGGGTAAAGGTGTCCGCGATCCTGCTCATGTCATCCCGTTCGAGCCGCTCGTCTCTGAGCCGGACAGTCATTCGTGGAGCAGTCGATTGAGATCATGGACCGCCGCGTGAGGAGGCTCTGCACCAAGACCGTCCAGTTGGTCGAGGTGCGATGGCAGCACCGTTCCGGTGTTAAGGACACTTAGGAGCTCAAGGATGCCAGGTGTGACGCGTATCCGCATCTTTTCCCCTCGTAGATGTTTTTGCATATTTTGAGGACAAAATTTCCTAAGGGGGGGAGAATGTTATACTTGTGTCACTTTTAGCCTGCAGGTAACCGTTAGAGCGTCCTGGCAGTTTTAAAATTTTTAGGGTTTTCGATCGGAACCGCTTATTTTTGGACTGTTAGCTATCGTCCTGAGTTAGAGGACTCCGATTGGAAATCTAACTGCATATTTGGTGTCCTGGTGCCATTTTAAGCCTCTCACGAAAATTTCATTGAATTCCGGCATCGTTTACAAAAATTTCGCAGTTCCGGGGCGTATCCGGGTTTTTAAGTCGCGCTCTACTTAAAAGGAATCAAAAAATATCTAATCACTATTCATCATCTTCCCGACTTGCTCTCTCTCTCCTCTCCTCCGTTTTTCTTCCGTTTGAGCCCCCTACACCCCTCAAAATCAAAAACCTAAAGCACGGGAAGTGTAGATCGGGTCCCGATCTACGCTCCGGTGTCTTCAAATCCGAATTCCGACGATCCTAGCCTCCCCGACCTCCCCTTTTCGTCCTCTGATTTGGCCCATTCCGAGGGACAAGCTAGATCGGGGCGTGAGAAGGCTTTTGGGAAGGGTTTCGGCGCGTGGAGATCCACCGGACGCCTCTTCCTCCCCTCGGTAAGCCTCCTTTCCCTCCTTTTTCTTGTCTAGATGATTGCTAGGGGGGTGTTTTGTGTTTGGGAGGTGGTTGGTGGCAGTGGGGGTCATCGGAGGGTGGTCGGAGGTGGTTGGAGGTGGTCGGGGCAGTGGGAGGGGTGGTTGGAGGTGCTCGGCAGGCGGGAGATGTCCTCGGGCGCAGGCAGCAGCAGCAGCGGCTCAGGCAGCGCACATGCTGGGCGCGCGCGGGCATGCGCGCGTGCGTGCGCGGGTGTGCGTGCGCGCGGCGTGCGCGCGGGTGTGTGCGGGTCTGGTGCGAGGGGCTGGTCGTGCTGGGCGCGCAGGACGAGCTGGCAGTGCTGGCGTGCTCGGGCTGGGGACCTCAGGCAGCACAGGCAGGGCGAGCGTGGCGATGCGCGCGGCATGCGTGCTGGGTCTTCTGGGCGCGGGTGTGTGCGGGTCTGTTCGTGCAACTGTGCGCGAGGGGCTGATGGCGAGGCGCGGTGGAGCAGTTGGTGCAGTGCGCGAGGCGCAGTGGGGCAGGCTAGGCGTGCTCGAGGAGCTGGTCGAGCAGGGCAGTGCGCGCGAGGCGCGGCGAGTCGGCGGAGGCGCGCGCGGGGTGCGCGCGGGAAGGTGCTGCGCGCGGGGGCCGTGCGGGGTGCTCGCGGGGTGCTCGTGGGGCGGCGCGGGGTGTTCGGGGGCGCTCGGGCTACGGCGGCGGGGGCGCAGTGGATGCGCGGAGCCCGGGGTTGGTGCGGCGGCGTGTCCCAGCGGCGGGCAGGGGCCGGCGGAGCGCGGGATGCGCGGGCTAAAGCGCGGCGGTGCACCCGGGGGTCGGGTGGCCGTGCGGGGGTGCCGGGGGTGTTGGGTGTTGATTTGGGATCTTTGGGCGTTTATTTGTGTGTGTTATGTATTTTTGGGGTCATTGTGGATTTATTCTAACCAGTTAATACCCTGTCTTGCAGATCTCGACGGACGGTCGCGCGTCGACCCGATTTCCAGTGAGTGGGACAATCCAACCCAGTAGAGAGGCGTTGTACGCACTTGGGGCGTATACCGACCTCTCCTGGGGCGCCATGGATAAATATTACCTACAAT
Source organism: Acorus gramineus (assembly GCA_030737835.1). Classification (NCBI taxonomy): domain Eukaryota; kingdom Viridiplantae; phylum Streptophyta; class Magnoliopsida; order Acorales; family Acoraceae; genus Acorus; species Acorus gramineus. Next base: position 259,048 of record JAUJYN010000053.1, on the reverse strand, counting down.
AATATGTAATCCATGCTTGTGTGAATTATGTGTAGAATGCATGCTACCCTAGTCCTTGCATGTTAGGGACTTGCACCCTTAGGATATGCGTATGAGCCATGCAGCATGTCCCCTGATTTTCATGCTAGGAAACCCCGGCCTATGCATGCGTCCTACTAGTTTATTTATTAAATTAAATGCTGGTATCTGTTAGATCGCATGCCTTAGGATAATATTATAGGGAGGAGCCTTGCGAGGTCAACGCTGAGACCCGTGTTAGGGTACTCCGTGTTCCTTGTTTGGTTGTCGGGATGTCCTGTATCGGGACCTCGGGCTGCCCTCCCAAGGTTCTAGTCCCAATAATATTATATGTAATGATTGTATGATTGGTATAATTATTAGCATAGTTAGTGGATATTATAGGGGAGGGGCCTTGCGAGGACAGCGGTGAGACCCGGGTTAGGGTACTCCGTGTTCCTTGTTTGGTTGTCGGGGTATCCTATAACGGGAACTCACGCCGCCCTTCCGAGTTTCTTCCCCCAATGATATTCCAGCCTTACTGATTTTTGTACATGTTCCCGCATCTTGATGATGCACCCGGTTGAATTCAGAGGAATTCATGACATTTGAGTTGTAGAGACGTGTAGTCGGCGGATCCGAGTGGATCATATGCGTATGGATAGGCTGTTCTGTTCCCTGCGTTGGATTCGGTAGAGGCTACCCTCAGCGTTAGACAGGGCCTTCCTGACAGAGGGCTCCCATCAGTAGGCACCTCCTGATTTGGTGACGGACTGTGCTGAATGTGGGAGTAGACCAGGCGGCCTACGGAGTGGAGGGAGAGACTATCGGTGGACTAAGGGTGACCAACAGCCTAGTCAGTCCCAAAATCCTATGTCACCCGTGGTAGGGTGAGGGTGAGGGTGTAGTGGGTTGGCGATGAGCGACCTACTGGATATGTGAATGGATGATTATCAGTCCCAATAGCCTATGTCACCCATTGATGGGTGAGGGTGAGGGTGTGGTGGTTCGGCGAAGTACGAACCGCTGGATTATGTTGTTATGTCTTGGAGATTGGATAAAATAATGGAATTGTGGTAAATATTGTCTGTGATGCATGGGTTGTGCTGTTCACTGAGCGTGTGGCTCACCCCTCGCACATGTTTTTCCCCAGTGGTCACCGAGCCTGAGCTAGAGCCGGAGCAGCAGTTGGAGCTTTCCGAGGGATTTCTTCAGTAGCGGAGCAGCGCCACGTTCCGCGAGTGCCAGAGGTTATCAGCATCCCTTCTTGACTGTATGTATTTGATTTCCGTGCTTGGCACGTGTTTGTATATGTTCAGTCGTATTTGTGTATATTGGCTCTCACAGGACGTATGATTGAGTATCGAGTCTGTAGAATGTTTATTCACAGATTCAGTCTTTTGCTTCCGCATTTGGTGTATATATATCATGTCAGCTCTTTTGTTGCATGTGTGTCATTCTAGTTGTCTGTGTATGATATATATTATTGACCTCCTGTGTAGATTCTGATATTATATATACACTTGCCGCGTCCCTGGGTTGGCCGCCCTGGGGCGTGACACAAGTGGCCTCCTCCAGAAGCCTCCAACGACGTACAGCCAGGTGGGCAGCCATGCCTAAGGGCTGCCTGCTGAGAGCATCGGCCACGACATTCGCCTTACCCAGATGGTAAGCGATGTCACAATCATAGTCCTTCAGGAACTCGACCCAACGTCTCTGACGCATGTTGAGCTCCGGCTGGGACTGCAAATAAGTCAAGCTCTTGTGATCAGTGAAGAGCTCGAACTCCTCGCCATAGAGGTAGTGCCTCCACATCTTCAGCGCAAAGATGATCGCTGCTAACTCTAAGTCGTGGGTGGGGTAATTATGCTCATGGGGCTTCAACTGATGCGACGCGTAAGCCACAACCTTACCGTACTTCATTAGGACGCAACCCACACCCAACCGCGATGCATCGGAGTAAACTGCGAACCCACTACTCCCAGACGGAATGGTAAGAACTGGCGCTGAGGTGAGCCTTCGCTTCAACTCCAGGAAGCTCTCCTCGCAAGCTGGGGACCACTCGAATCGGACATCCTTCCGAGTGAGGCGGGTCAGAGGAACAGCTATCTTCGAGAAACCCTCGACAAACCTCCGATAATAACCCGCTAAACCCAGGAAGCTCCGAATCTCTGTGGGGTTCGACGGTCGACGCCAATTCGACACGACGAGCGTCTTGTCCGGGTCCACAGATATGCCCTTGCCGAAAATCACGTTGCCCAGAAAGGCCATACGCTCCAACCAAAACTCGCACTTACTGAACTTGACGAACAACTGATGTCGGGCCAAAGTCTCCAAGACAGTGCGGAGATGGTGAGCGTGCTCCTCAAGACTCCTCGAGTACACCAGAATATCATCGATGAAGACTACTACGAAGGAGTCGAGGAAGGGCCGAAACACCCGGTTCATCAGATCCATGAAGGCTGCCGGCGCATTCGTCAACCCAAATGACAGTACTCTGAACTCGCAGTGCCCATAACGGGTACGAAAGGCCGTCTTCGGAATATCTGACTCCTGGATCTTCAGCTGATAGTAGCCCGAACGGAGATCGATCTTAGAAAAGACACGCGCTCCCTGGAGCTGGTCAAACAGATCGTCAATCCGTGGCAAGGGGTACTTGTTCTTCACGGTCCGCTTGTTCAGCTGCCTGTAATCAATACAAAGACGCAGCGAACCGTCCTTCCGGACGAACAAAACAGGGGCTCCCCACGGAGAAACACTCGGACGTGCGAAGCCCTTCTCAAGCAACTCCTCCAACTGCTCCTTGAGCACCTTTAGCTCTGCTGGGGCCATCCGGTACGGAGCTCTCGAAATCGGCTCGGTCCCTGGAATCAGATTAATCTCAAACTCGATCGCGCGATCCGGCGGTAATCCCGGAAGATCATCGGGGAAAACCTCTGGATATTCCACCACGATCAGAGTCTGACTGATATCTGCCCGCAGTGGTGCGTCCTCCCTGAAGGAGTCTCCATGCCTGGATAGATGACACGAACCCCAAAGGGGCTATGTCACGATCGCCCACGAACTGGAAAGACCTCCGACCCGGAAGGTGGAAAGACACTGACTTCGCAAAACAGTCAATGCTGGCATGACTAGCTGAGAGCCAATCCATTCCCAGGATGGCATCGAAGTCCGTCATGGGGAGCTCTACCAACTCCACTTGAAACTCATGCCCCGCAATCACCACAGTACACCCTCGGTAAACAGAACGGAGGAGAATACGGTCTCCGATGGGCAATGATATCTCCAGCATAACATCAAGAGGGGCGGACGCCACGCCCATCCGTCTCGCAAAAACGGGAGACACGAACGAGTGCGTGGCTCCGGAATCAAATAACACATATGCAGGGAGCTGGGAGATCAAAACAATACCTCGGACCACGCTACCCGAAGCCTGCGCCTCCTCGGCCGAAAGTGCTGCAACTCTGCCGTGAACAAACTGCGGCTGAGGAGCAGGGGCACGCCTTGCAGGCTGCACTGGCTGCCTCCTCTGGTCAACTCGGCCACCCTGTGGCTGCTGCTGCTGACGCTGGCTGCTGCTGCTGGCGTGGCTGCTGCTGCGGAGGCAGCACACGGGGTCGGCCAGCATCAGGGCAATCATATGAAATATGCCCGACGCGCCGACAATGGAAACAGCGCCGCTTCTCCGGTTGCCTGGCCTGGACTGGTACTGCCGCAATGGGTGCTGGACCTCGCGCTGGCACCACATCGGCTGGAGTAGCGGCAGCCGCTGTCTGATCAAAGTGGGGCCGCTTCTTCTTGCGATGTACCTGGTCTTGGCTCCTGGGGGGTCTCTGGTCTGCAGAAGGGGTCGGAACCCCCAAAGGGACCCCAAGGTCTCGCTCGACTGTCTTCGCCCGAGACACCAAGTCCGAGTACCTCGTGAATGCCTGAGAGGTGACATGCACCCGGATGGTGCTAATGAGACCCATCTCGAAACGACGGCACCGCGTCTCCTCATCCATCACCAAGGCGGGGGCGAACCTGGAAAGCCTCGTGAAGCGTGTGGAGTAGTCAGCGACTGACATGGAGCCCTGCGTCAGCTGCTCGAACTCTCGCATCACGATCTGGCCTGTCGAAAACGGAAATTACTCACTCCAAGAAATACCTCTGGAACGCCGCCCATAGTAGCCGCTCCACTCCCTCGGGAATGTCCACCGATCGGGTAGCCCACTAGTTGGCGGCGCTACCCTTCAGCATGAAGGTGGCCAGTGAGACACGCTGGCGGTCGGTACAATGCATGGTCGAGAAGATCTTGTCAACTCCATCAAGCAACGCTCAGGGGCAAGGGGGTCCGCCGTCTGTCCATGGAACTCGGGAGGGTGGAGCTTCAGAAAGGCAGTGAGGCCACTCTGATGCACTTGCGCTGCGGCCTCTAGCTCCACCTCCCTCTCCAGGGGATCCTGAACTCCCACCACTGGAATCACCACGGGGACAAGGGGTACGTCGGGCACCACCGGTGGATCTGCCACCAAGGGGACCTGTGGAACTGCCTCGCGGGCCGCCCTCAGCTCCTGGATCTCTCGTGCCTGCTCAGCTAACGCCCTAGTCTGGGCCTCCAGTGCCCTCGTCTGAGTCTCCACCAGATCTGCTATACGAGCGTAAGCACGCTCCCATGCAGGAGGCTCCTGTGCTAGTCCTGGCCCCACAGCCGAGGACTCCCCAGTAGCAGCCTCGCCTCTAGCAGGTCCGGGAACCTCCAAAGGCCGAGAGGGACCACGTCCACGCATTCCTCTATGAGGAGGCATATCAGCAACCTAAGAAAACCAGACACTAGGATCAGAATACTCATATAGAAATCCTAGGACTCATCTCTAAGAAAAACACAATTGGCTCTGACAGGACCAGGCTCTGATACCAACTTTTGTCACGCCCCAGGGCGGCCGTCCCCGAGACGTGGCAAGTATATATAATATCAGCAGTCTATACAGGAGATCAATAAATACTCTACACAACACCGAAAATGACAACACAGACCAAATTGTAGCTGACATAATATATACAAATAGCGGAAGCTAAAACAACTGAGTCTGTAATTCAAAGACATATTACAGACCCGATACATAATCAACTGTCCTGTGAGAGCCAATATATACAATGACATCCAAATATACAAACGTGTGCCCAAGCACGGATAACAATACATACAATCAAGAAGGGGATGCTGATGGCCTCTCACTCGCAGAACGTGACGCTGCTCCACTACTGCTGATGTGCCTCGGGGAGCTCCTCTTTCAGATCCGACTCAGATATCACTGGAGAAAATATATGCGAGGGGTGAGCCACACGCTCAGTGAATAGCACAACCCATGCATCACAATTCATATCAACCTTATATAATCTATAGCCCCTAACACGGGAGCAACAACACATTCTAATGGGTCGTTTCATCGCCAACCCACCTCCCCCCTCACCCTCACCCTTTCCGGGGGTGACATTGGGGCATACTAGACCGCTCTCCACCCTGGTCCACCCGGTAGCCTCTCCCACCCTCGGGCCTCCACCTAGTCCACTCCCGCTATCAGTACAGTCCGACGCATCGGAGGTACCTACGGATGGGAGCCCTCTGTCAGGTACAGCCAACGCCGGGGAGTACCTACCTCGGATCCAACCATAAGGAGAAGACAGCCTACTCACACGGATACGATCCTCTTGGATCCGTCGACACCGATTGCAACTCTACTAATGTCATGAATTCTCCAGAATTCCTCCAGGGCGCATACCTCAGATGCGGGGAGACATATATTATAACAACAAGGTTATAATATTCACTATGGCATGCTTGTAACTATATGCTCACATTTTGATTTAATTAAATTAAACTAGATGGGAACATGCATAGCTCGGGGCTTGGTGTCTAAACATGCATAGGCCGCTATACATGATATAAGGGTGCATATCCCTAACATACAAAGTCTAAGGTGGCATGGATATATCATATTAATCATGCATGCATAGTTTACATTTAATATTAGCTAATATACAACTATGGTGCCCCAGGGGAGGGCAATGCACGCCTACGTGCATCCAACGCCTCCCTACTGGGTTGGATTGTCCCAATCACCGAAACCCGGGTCGCTACGTGACCGTCCATCAAGATCTGCAAGACAGGGCTTTCAACATGGTGAGTATACTACACAAATACAAATGAAATACACTAGAAATACCCAATACTCGGACAAGCATGCATACGGGCCCACACGCACGCGACCACGCGCGTACGCACGCGAGTCCGAGTGCCCCGACACCCTCCCGAACCCAGGGCAGCCATACGCATGGCCACCCGCACGCGCTCACGAAGGCGCAGGCCCGCACGCGCTCCTGCGCCCCGGGCGCACTGCCGTGCCCTAGCCTGCGCGCCCAGACGCGCTGCGGCGCCCCTGCCCGCGTGCCCAGACACGCTGCCGCGCGCGCGCGCACGCTCGCGCGTCCAGCCTTGGGTCTACCCGCGCGTACTGCGCCCCTGCGCAGCACCCCGCGCGCACCCCCGCGCGCACTGCGCGCACTGCGCCCCCACGCAGCACTCCGCGCGCACGCCCGCGCGTCTATGCGTACGCGCGCGCGCCAGCCCTTGCATGCATGCGCAGACTCGCGCGCACACGCGCGGATGACCCCGCACGCGCGCCCAAGCCCTTCCCACCCCCTCCTCAGCCCACCCTCACCCCCTAACACCTATGCAAGCATGCATACCCAAACACACACCCTTTTTCAAGCATTTAACCTAGCTAGGGGAGGAGAATGACTTACCCAAAGAGAGGAAAGGAAAGGGAGGGAAATCGGGTGTTCTTCGCGCACCAAATCGCCGCCACCGAGACCACCACCACCTCAACCTCTTCTCAGCCCAAGAATGGCTGAAAACAGAGGAGAAAAGGAAGCCATGAGAGGAGGTCAACAAGGGGGAAATCAAAAACAAAACCATGGAAAGGTAGATCGGAACCCTACCTTTCTTTTCCCTTCAATGGCTTTTCTTTTTCAACCACTTCTACTAGCTCAAAAGGGGCAACCAAGGGAAGGGGAGATGGAATTTGTGAGTGAGTGAGAGAGAGATGAAGAGGAGAGGAAGAAGAAGTGCACGCCCAAGAATAGTGACCACACACACACCACACACACACACACTTAGGGTATTTAGGGTTTTTTGTGCTTTTGACTTTGGGTCAACCTATCCACACAAAAAAACAAAAGAAATTGACCAAGTCAATGGTCAAATTTGACTTGGTCAAAGTCATCTTTGACTTGGTCAAGTCTCCCAATGACTTTTCGCTTGGTCAAAACCCGGATACGATTCGGAACTGCGAAATTCTGAACGTTATTGGAATTCGATGAAATTTTCGGGAGTGGTTCGAAATGGCACCAGGACACATAATGTGCAGTTAGATTTTCAATCGGAGCTCTCAAGCTCATGATGATAGTCAAAAGTCTAAAATTTTAGCGGTTCCAATCGAAAAAAGAAAAGTGGAAAAACTGTCAGAAATGATCCAATGGTGCCCAGAAGGCTAAAAGTGACACATATATAACAATTATTTAAAAAAAAATTAAAATATGTATATATCTTTGTTTGTGAAAATACATTTGAAATTTTACCTGGCATTATCATTTTAAAAAATATAATGATAATAACACACTCGTGTGAACATTGTTTTTTGAACAATGCTAGTCATTAGTCACCATCTACTTTTATGGGTGAAAAGCTCTATTTAACTACTCAACTTCAAAAGAGAACCATGCAAAAACAAATAAATAAATTCAGAAAAGAACATGTGTCCGACCTCATTCTGCACGTTCTAAAACGTGGTTCACAGGGGCTTTAAGTGGGAGGCCACCGACCAATGGATTGTTAGAAGGGTGCAGATATTTCCACCCATAAAGTTTTTCAACTCACCTCTTTCAAAAAAAATAAAAATATGATTTTTTAAAGAGACCAGTGAATTCACCCGACCCATTCGACTTTGTAAAGTCATCCATTATGTCACAGGTTGATATCACATAGTCGAACTGGTTACAGAGACAGTTGTCCAAATTACAGCGTCCACATTGAAATATCGTTTTATAATCATAAGCCACTTTTTTGTGCAACAATTGCATGACATGTACCAAAGTCGGTGCTAGAGAATACTTCTGCTATGGTCGCCTTTATGCGTTGAACAACATTCTAAAAAATGATATTTGCAAAGAAAATGCTATTACATTGATATTTAAAAAGAAAATAATATGTGGCAAAAAGTTTACCTGCTGTTCCTTGGATTCATCAAAAAGTTCAAAAATAGTATTAAAGTTTTTTGTCATTTCAAGAATAAGAGCATTTGACGAAAGTCATATAGTACGCAATGTAGAGTCTTTAACTTGTTGCAAACGTTGTTTATATCTTTCAGACCTACCGTGACAAATCTTAACCATCTATTAGATTTTTTAGAACACATTCATGATGAAAAAAATAATAAAACTTTAGATTTTTGAGAATACATTTATGATAAATAAAATAATGAAACTTAGCCCATATTTGGCAATTGAATAACCCTGGATAAATAGTGGAATAAGTTGGAATAAGCATAAATGGTTGTTTGGAGGGCCAATATACCGAGGCATAACTTATGCCTGAATAAGTTAGAATATCCTTGCATAGGTATTCCAAGCATTGAGTAGAATAGGATTTATACCCAGTTATTCCGGATGTGTGGATAAGTGGGATCCACACAGTTTCAACTTTTCCTTGATATATCGTCAGCTCGTACACAACCATCCCATCTTCTTCTCTCTGTTTTTGAACAAAAAGAGCAAACTGTACCACCCATTCTTCTTCCTTGTTTGAAACTACACAAACCACCCGTGAAGAGAATGCCTGCTACACCTCACTCATCTCCACCAACCTATCATCCATGGCTACCCGATGAAATCGAACCTCACTAAAGCAGACGAGACTCTTTCGATCCACCTAATCATTGACCCGTCCATCACCACCTTTTCAATATAACCCGCGATCTCCGTATGTGCTTATTCCAACCTTTCAAAGGGGGTCTTCGATGGAGAATACGCATGTCGATCGTCTCCAAATCCACTTCGACTAAAAAATCTCACGCGATTCTCTTCCCTATCATACACATCCCGTTACCCCCATCGCATCCCCAACTAATCCTCCCTCAACCTCATAAAATATTTTTACAACTTATTAAATAATTGGAACATAAATTTTTTTTTTACATATGTTTGACGTGATTATGCTGCTCTATGTGCATCAAAGATTAAAAAAAAAACATAAATATACATTTTAGTTATACATAGTATATTATCCCTATTGTTTTTATTGAGGTATTTTTAAAAATATTATTCATCTACCTATCCACAACTTATTCAAATATCAATTCAATATCACCCAAGCAACTCACTGCTATTCTTACGTTTCCCAATTATAATAACTGCATATTTTAACCAAACAAAAAATCACATATTCTAACTCTATCCCTAATTATCCTCATATAATTCTATACCAATGCATAAATCCAATTCGACATCCAAACAAGGGCTTAGTGTATTTGAATGTTTACCATTCTAAAAGTTGATTTGCCTCTGCTGTTTGCAGATTTATAACCACCTTAGAGATGAATGTTGTTTTCAAAAAATCCACACCTGCATAATAATTGGAAAAATATATATATATAAATAATTATTAGCATTATTAAAGGAAACATGGTTGAAGGTGACAATAGAATATTTGCCCATGTGGTTGGTAATCTTGATTTTAGTTGCAGAAATCAATGAAAACTTGTCAGTATTTTGCAAAAAAATCATATTTTGATCTGTTGCCCATTTTCCCCAAAAGTGTCAATTTAATTGGATTTAACATGCTCCAATGTTTACCATACATCAATTTAGATAGAAGTATATTATTATGTTTTAATCATAATAGAAAAAATGAAACATATTCTTTGTCAGCCACGATCAACTCTCGTAGGAAGATTTTATATGTGTCAAGATATCTTGCTTCTGCTACTTTGATAATAAATGCCAATATATCTATATAAGTGCAATAATTTAGAGTTTGATTATATTTAATAGTTATTTTCTTAAAGAAGAAATAATCAATTAAAAAAAACATAAATTTGTTATAGATATAGGATATGTATTTCAAAAAAAAGATATTATAAATTAATAAGAGATTATCAATACTTTATTTGTCATGCCAAAATTTTTCATGGTCTTGAGGGGCCCAAGATCTTGAAGTGAAACAAAGTTTAACCGTTGTTCCTGCAACACAAAAGATTTAGCTGGAAGTTGTTCTATAGAAGTTCCCCCGTGGAATATGATTTGATAGTCATTCTTAACAAGATGATACTCTTGGGAAATCTTAAGAATACTCGCATTGCATAGATAGTAAATACCATTGACACTCAAAGCTTCACTAAACTGTTTGGTATACTCTTTAAATATTGTAGTTTGAATCATTTTGCCCTGTCACACAAATCTATGTTATCATTCAAAGTAAAAACAATTAAGAGAAAAATTGATAATAATAGTAGTCCAGCATTCACCTTCACATCCATAAATATATAATTCTGGAATTCAGTACTTCCACTTTTTGATATCCTGGGTGGACATTTTTCAATGACTTGTAGCTTTATTTTCCAATTCTTAGTATTCTGATTCAGCTCGTGCAGAGACATCTTAATTTGACGATCCATCTGATGACAATAGAAGTTAAAAAAAGTTAAATATATACCATATTCTAAATTTGGGTTACAATAACATTTAATTAGCTTATGTAATTAATCTTTCTGATACAAAATCAATTTGATTTTCTGATAATCACATTTTATGTATAATCTATACTCCCTCTCACAAAGTTCAGAATTCTATTCCTTGATAGTTGCACAAGAGGGAAAAAAAAAGAAGACAGTGATCATGAAATTCAACAACAAAGAAAGCTATGTCAAAATGCAAAAGATATAAAAGGTGTTATTGTACATATTCTGAATAAACTATTGACAACCATTTTGCCCAACATTTCAATTTGTACAGCTACTAAAGTACAATCACATAATTCTTGGTGCACTGAAAAAAATTGAAAAGCATTACCATCCATCTTTGTCTAACTCTTATTCTAATGGTTATATGTTTCTGTTCAGAATTACAATTGAAGTCTTCAATTTGAATTTTCAACCCTACATTTAAATCACAAATGAAGCAAGAGATATAATCAATAGTTGAAAAAAAAATTCACAAATGAGCCACATAAGATAATAATTATCACAAGTATAAGCTTGTCAAATGAAAATAAAAAAGTAAAATATGTCCATTTTAATCAATTTTATTTGCTCCAGCATCATCTACATTCTATTATGCCGCTAATACTTATTTGTGCCAGCCCTCTATAGACAAATTCTTCACAAGGATTTCGTACTTGTCATTTTTTGGTTTCCCCTCTTCTCAGCCCTCCACAATTATACGACCATAACTCTAAATAGATCTGTTTTAGAACTTATATAGATAGTGTAATTCAGATATATGGGTTTTTTTTTATGCTCTAGTGAATGCTTGAAGTAATCTTTATAAAACATAAAAAATCCACATAAAATCAAACCTCTAAAGCAAATATTACCTTGTGTTTCAGCGTATCTATATATATAAAAACACACACACACACACACACACACGTATAACATAAAAATAAATATAAATAGGATAGATAAAAATGACAATAGAAGGAAAAAAAATTAAAAATACTCACTCTGGTCTAATAGTTCTTTGTACACGATATTTCTTGTATATCTGCTATCTTTCATGTTTTTTATCCCAGGTTTGATTAATATTTTTATTTGTTCTTTACATTTTGCTCTAGATAAATCAACATAAAGTTATCCATGTGAGAAGACGGGCTCCCATAAATATATACCAACTCTATCAAGCATTTGTCCTTGAGCCTTATTTATTGTCATTGCAAAACATAATCGAACTGAAATGGTTTCCTTATAAATTTAAAAGGCAATGCATCATTCTCCGTTGGCTGTAGTGGGATGAGGGATGAAAATTCTTTTTCCACAGTACTGGCCATAAGCTATCTCAGCATCTATGACATTTGGTTAGAAACCCTTGCATATCAATCTTGTCCTATTAGATAAACCCGAAAGTGGATCAATATTTTGGAGCAACATTACAGGAAAATTGTATTTTACAATCAATTGATGAGGTGGCAATCCATTCAGAGTGAGACTGTTGAGAAACTCCTCTTGGTATGGTAGACCGCTACCATCTAGAATAGAATCAAAACTATATTAAATCTTCTGTTCTACCAGGATACCGATCAATGAGCACACGATTTATTTTGTCAATGTGTTCATTTTTTGGGGCCAATATTGCATGGTTCGTTATGTGTGTCGGGTCTATAGCACATTGTGCCAATTGTGAAAAAACAGAGTCAATGATCAGGGTTTCCCTTGAGGCAGATTCTTCTTCAAATGGAATAACTATAGCATCTGGCATGCAAATCAGATCATCATAGAGTGCACGTTCAGTTCTGTTTCCAACTTTGCGCAAAAAAACTAAATACAAAGGATCCAATTTTGATCTTATATTTTGAGTTAATTTTAATTTCACAATCATTGACTAAATGGATGATTTTATGAAACTTGCATCAATCGTAACTTCTTTTGAATTTCCAAGAACAATAGGGGCATCTGACAAAAATCTCCTCCAAACACGATAATTTTTCCACCGAATGGCAAGCCACAATCTATATTATCCTGGAACATCCTATCAAAATATTCAAATGCCTATCTTTTAGCCATAGATGCCTTGTCCCATATGATCAAATCAGTTTGTTAGAACAATTGTGCAAGACCACTTTGTTTTGAAACATTACAACACTTCATTGCATCTATGTTTATAGGAATCTTGAACCGTGAATGAGTTGTCCTTCCTCCTGGCAAAATAGATGCAAGAACTCCAAATGTTCATGTAGCAATTGATAACATGCCTTTCATCCGTGTGGTTGCTATAAAGCCCTATAAAGATAAGTTTTTCTTGTTTCACCCGGACCATCAACGAAGAAAACACAAGATTTTTTTCAACCACATGACCCATGATTGTATCATATGCTTTTTTCTTCTCATAATTCAAATTTTGGATGATGTACGTGTCCTCTCCTGATATGGGAGCATTCATCTCCTCAAGTATCTCCTTAGGAACACCCCCACTATGAGCACTAATGGTATTCGGCTTGGGAAGTTCATATTCACTAATATTTTTTCCCATGGCTTCTAGAAACATCCCAAAGTCACGTAAGACCCGATCTTGTACATTGGATGGGCTAATCTGTTCGTCTTTTAGAAAATCCTCTACCATTGCAACATAATGTTTATTCCATAGATCCCCAACACTCACAGTAAGTAAGAATGGTCACAAAAAGACGACACAATGCAAAAGGCATCTCAAAAAGAGATGCTTCTTCAAGGGACAATGACAAGCTATCATAATGTTCCAAGAATCCCTATTTTTGGAGTAATAATCTCAAATAATATCTCACCCTCTGAAGGCCCAGCAAGAATAATCCTGCCAATGGCTCTTTTTATTTTCCTTCGCTTTCAGCACCTCTTATTTGTATGCAACACATAATATTCAGGAAATTCTCTATACAATAATTTCTTGGCCTCTAGATCTGTATGATTAGCTATGAAGTATTCGGTTAACATGGTCTTGTTTGCTATATCACTTCTCTCTACCTCTATCAGATCATCATATTCCATAAATGTTACAAGCTGTCTATCTTGAAGGTGCAATTGTACTGACATAACTGAGGGATATATCTCATTCAAAGAGAATTTATATGTCCTCCACGCGGCCTCTGGTGTAAAAACCCACCTCTCTGACTAAAATTGTGATATTTCATCAACATGAGAGTTAGGATTTTCATATGCAATGCTAAAGACTATACGATCATGGCCTTTATATATGTATTTGTACAGATATTTGACTGCTTTGATACTGGAACAAATCTCAACATTGATGTGACAATTATATTTAATGAGCAAATATGGATTATATGGAACAACCCATCGATTGTCAAGGAATGCACCACGTACATTAGCAATTTGGCCTATGTCCCTACGCTTGTAAATGGGATATGAATTATTTGTTAGACTTTATCATTATGGAATTTTTAAGAACATAATTTTGATGTATAAAAACATAGCGAATGTTTTCATAACAAGATTACATAATATATTACTAACCTTTTTCCATGATACCAAGATGAGTTGTTTGTCAAAATACTCAAGATTTGGCCTTCTTTGGTTGAGATCTTCAAGTCACTACTCTCACCTAGCTTAATGGGTAGCAATATGTGGTGTGGGAATTTCTTACAAAGTTGTGAATGTGTAGGTCTTAGAGTATGACTTGGGACCTCACCCTTATATAGACATCTTCATCAACCTTTGGTCTTCCCATTAAAGACCATTAGTATTTCTATAACTTATTCCATTAATCCATAAGTTATACATGAATACAACCATAAGTATTCCCATTAATCCATGAGTTACATGAGTTTCTAATGACCTTTGGTTTTCCATATCTCATAACTACCAAAGGCATTGAGTTTTCTCATTACCCCATTGAACATTATAATGTAGTTTTTATACATGAATGAATGTTGAAACATCTCAAAATGCAACGGATGTTTTATTTGTCTATAAAACCTTTTGGATGCCATAAATTAACTGGTTCACCTTCTAATTATTCTCATAAATATTTTTCTTATGGAGTAACATCTAGTAGCTAATTAAATATAAACATGTAAAGGCCACATAATATACAAAATGTTAACAATCTCCCACTTGGCCTGACATGGCTATATTTGTACTAGATTCTAAAATGGCCACATGAACTCTTAAAGAAAAAATTGCATCCCTCATAGTTAAATTCTGCCCCATAAAATAACTAATATCAAATCATTGAAATCATTGAATTACTCATCAATTCAAGATTCTTCAATGGTTATAATGTTAGTAATTCTATTGACATGAATTATGAGATTTAGATGACATTAGCAAAGTTATGGTGAAAATGCTAATTCATCCGAAATGGTCCAATTTACTTTTAAGCATCTAAATGTACACAATATGATGCATAAACGTAACATAAACATTATCATTAATTCATAAATATATTATTTACAACATAATGTGATCACATAACATCATATTCATTTTAGACCAAATTTGATAAGCTTTCCACCAAGCCCATGCGCGCAACATGATCTTTAAAGAGCTTTGGTGGAAGCCCTTTAGTCAAAGGGTCTGCTAGCATGAGTAAAGTACTTATGTGCTGAATAGAGACAATTCCATTATGAACTCTCTCTTTTACAATAAATACTTAATGTCGATATGCTTCGATTCTTCTAATATTTTGTTATTCTTGGAGAAACGCACAGCAGCATCATTATCGCAGTATATTCTCAGGGGTTTCATAATTGAATCAACAACTTGCAACCCTGAGACAAAATTTCTTAACCACATTGCATGACATGTGGCTTCATAATAGGCTACAAATTCTGCCTCCATGTAGAAGAAGCCGTGAGTGTTTGCTTATGACTCCTCCATGAAATAGGTCCTTCAGCTAACATGAAAAGATAACCAGATGTGGACTTTCTAGTATCTTTACAGCCAGCATAATCAGAATCAGAATAACCAATGACTTCAAGATTATCTGTTCTTCTGTATGTAAGCATGTAGTCCTTAGTGCCTTGCAAATAACGCAATACTTTCTTTACTGCTTTCCAATGTTCAATACCTGGATTACTTTGGTATCGACCAAGCAAACCCACTACATAAGCTATGTCAGGACGAGTGCATACTTGAGCATACATAATACTTCCAACTGCAGAAGCATATGGAATGTTTGTCATTTGTTTCACTTCAAGATCATTTTTGGGACACTGTTGTTCACAAAATATGTCACCCTTAACAACAGGAGCAACACTGCTTGAACAATTTTGCATGTTGAATCTCTTAAGAACCTTTTCAATATAGGCCTTTTGGGATAATCCTAACAACCCACGAGACCTGTCTCGATGAATCTCAATGCCAATCACGAATGATGCTTCACCGAGATCCTTCATATCAAAATTCCTACATAGGAATTGTTTGGTCTCATGAATCATTCCCATATTATTGCTTGCGAGCAATAAGTCATCAACATACAATACAATAATACAGATTTTACTCCCACTGACTTTAAGGTATATGCATTGATCTACTAAATTCTCTTTGAAATCAAAAGCAATGAGAACTTCATGAAATTTAAGATACCATTGTCTAGAAGCCTGCTTTAAACCATATATGGACTTCTTAAGCCTACATACCATTTTCTCCTTGCCTTTATCCTGAAAACCTTCAGTGTCACGCCCCAGGGCGGCCATCCCCGATATGTGGCAAATATATATAATATCAGCAGTCTACACAGGAGATCAATAACATACTCTAAACAACATCAAAAATGACAACACAGACAATAATGTAGCTGACATAATATATATACATATAGTGGAAGCTTAAACGACTGAGTCTGTAATTCAAAGACATATTACAGACCCGAATACATAATCAACTGTCCTGTGAGAGCCAATATAAACAATGACATCCGAATACAAGTGTGTGCCGAAGCACGGATAACAATACATACAATCAAGAAGGGGATGCTGATGGCCTCTCACTCGCAGAACCCAAAACGTGACGCTGCTCCGCTACTGCTGTGGTGCCTCGGGGAGCTCCTCCTTTAGATCTGACTCAGATACAACTGGAGGAAAAGAATATGCGAGGGGTGAGCCACACGCTCAGTGAATGGCACAATCTATGCAACACAACTCATATTAACCTTAAATAATTATAGTCCCTAAACGGGAGTAACTACACAAGTTAGTGGGTCGTAACATCACCGACCCACCCCACCCTCACCCTTATCCTTTAAGGGGGTGACATGGGCCTTTTGGGGCAGACTAGACCGCTCTCCACCCCTGGTCCATCCGGTAGCCTCTCCCACACTCCGTAGCCTCTACCTGGTATACTCCCACGATCAGCACTGTCCGACGCATCGGAGGTACCTACAGATGGGAGCCCTCTGTCAGGTCAGCTTTCCAACGCCGGGGAGTCCCTACTCGGATCCAACCAAAGGGAGAAGACAGCCTACTCACACGGATACGATTCTCTTGGATCCGTGGACAACGATTTGTAACACTACTAATGTCACGAATTCTCAAGAATTCCTCCAGGGCGCATAACTAAGATGCGGGGAAACATATATTATAACAACAAGGTTATAATATTCTCCGAGACATGCTTATAACAATATGTTCTCATTTTGATTTAATTAAATTAAACTAAATGGGAAACATGCATAGATCGGGGCTTTCCAATCAAGGGACATGGTGTCTAGGCATGTATGGGCCTCTATACATGATATAAGAGTGCATATCCCTAGCATACAAGGTCTAAAGTGGCATATGTGAAAACAGGAAAAACCACTGGTCATGACCATGTCCTTCCAGCTAAGTTAATTATGGTACTAATTTCAGGCAAGTATAATACCATTACTGAGTACTATTGTTCCATGAGATTTATTATCAGGAAGCTCTCCGCAATTAACTATCTTCACCAGCACAACAGGCTTGTCCTTTTCAGTCTCCACACATTCCATCTTCTTCAACATTTCACGCCCTTGAACGAGCTTTCCAAAGACAACATGCTTTCTGTCAAGTGAAGCAAACATCACACCACAGAATAAGTTGCCAAATATTTTTGAAAGTATTATTAGTGCATGTTGACCACTTTCATTGTTCAAGAGGACAAGCATGCATATTTTGATTTTCAGGTTACAAAAAAAGTAAATTGCATGTTGTCGTTGCAATCATATTGTGCAGAATTACTGAATGAAAAAGAGAATTATGAAAGAAGAAACAAACCCATCAAGATGAGGAGTATCCTTGAAGGTAATAAAGAATTGAGACCCATTGGTGTTAGGCCCACCATTCGCCATTGACAGAACACCAGGTCCATCATGACGTAGCTTGAAGTTTTCATCTGAATAAAGCAGTAGTTACACCAGTCAACGAAATATTGTAGATCATTCACTTAATATCCAAAACCCATGCATGTGAAGAAGTCCATGATGTGATAGGAAGGCAAAAGGCAATTGACCTTCAACTCAGCAAACACAGCAGGATCTTACCCGTATTATATATATAGACCAAGCAAGAATTTCTTTCTTGCAATTCTTTGCCAATATAATAAATAAGGTTTGAGGTATCAGGTAATCATGTACTTAATCAAACAATGCTTCTCAATACAGAGTGCAATAAATGCATCACATTCTATCACAAGAAGTCATACACATTAAGAAAAATTGCCCTGTTTTCTAACAGTTCTGGCTACTATCTTAAAAGCCATAACTTAAGTACTCGAAAGAACACAATTAGGTGGAATTAGATCATCTGGATTCATGTAGCAAAAGTTATGGTTGTTTTACCATTGTCGCCCTTAGAATGAGAGAGTGTGAGGTCTCCTATTCGTTGTTGTTTTTATCATTGTTAGAGGCTTCTTCTGATCTTGGCATAAAAAAAAAGTTGTAGATATTTTTATTAGCTTTCCAACGAAAGTTGTCTCATCTGAAGTGGACTTTCCTACAAGAAGTTATGGCGGTTAGAGTTGAGACTATGCAGAATTTTAAAGGAGGGCACTTTCATCATTTGGCGGAATCCAAAGTTTTAAATAATTGGTGAAGCCGGTGGGTGGTGTTGGTTATATAATTATGAGAGAGTGAGTTGGCCGAGACTCATTTTCAGCCGGGAAGAGAAGGGAAAATTAGGAAAAGCTTCGTGGAGTATTTTTCATGCTATACTCGGTAAAGATTCTTGGTCTTTTCATTGCTATTCTTTGTATGAGGTTGTTCTATTTTAGTTTTGAATCGAATTTGTAATTTGGGGCTGAAATATGAATATATTTTTGAAGGTTGAATTTGTATGGGGTTGAATGAATAGGAATTTGAAGGTTGTTTTTATGGTATCAGTTTATGGTTGTAGTGGGGATATTATGTTTGTCTTGGGAAAACTGAGTATTGCCTGATTTATGGGGTTATATTTAGTATCTGATTGAGGATTATATTTTTATCAGTGGATTCCTATCTCCGTGATGTAGGAGCTGGATTAGGGTGAGTCCAGCTTGGATTGTAAGCTGCGAGGTGAGTGAATCCATCCTTTCTTGTGTCTCCTTGTTTGTGTTCCTTACTTATGTTTCTGTTATGTGTGTGTGCTTTGAAATTTAATTCATGTGGTAGAATTCATGTTTGAGAGAATGAGGTGACAGTGGGAATAAAAATGGAAGTCCTATTGAATATTTGTTTTCTTTATTTGATGTCCTTGCATGTGTTGGGCTGTTGTGCATGTATGTGGTGTCAAATGAATTCTTTTGGGCTGAGTTAAGGTTGGAGGAGTGATGGTTAAATTGGTTAGGGAAAAAGTTATGCAACTTAGTAGGTGAGCAGGTAAAGGAGGCCAAATTGTCAAGTGGAAGAATGAATCCATGCCTCTATTTAATTATCATTTATTCTCTATATTTAAAGTGTTGTAGTTCTTCTTCATGGTTATATATATTGGTGATACATAATACATCCCTTGGTGATTCTAGAAAATGGTGTGTGAATTTAAATGATCTTTTCAACTCTATTCATACTATGATGTTTATAAACATGTGAATTTCTACCATGTGTTGGCAAATATATGTTTTATCATGAGATTACAGTTTAGGTCATAAAAATAGTATTAGAACGGAAGGGTTCAACATGAGTTGATCCTTACCTTCCTTACCCGACTGATGTGTTCAGTCAAATGCTTGCGGTTCTACGTAATGTGTGTGAAGATGAAATGTGATGTGGATATGATTATTGTAGACTTGGTGTGCAGTTTCTGTTAATTCTTAGGCCGCTGAGTGCCGCCTAATATGGATTCCAGAGAGGTATGACATGGCATAATATACTATGTGCAACTTTTGTTGACTCTTAATGTCACGCCCCAGAGCGGCCGTCCCCGAGACGTGACAATAATAATATATCAGATATCAATACCTGAGGCCAATAAAGACATCAACAACAATAAACAAGGTGGCAAAACAAGATAATGATAACTGACTGAAAAGCGGAAGCATAATATATAAACAATGTATGTAAATCAAAAACATTATTACAGACTCGAATACACAATCACTGTCCTGTGAGACCCAAGTCTAGACTAAAGAAAATGCAACCTGCGCCCCATGCATGATTTACAAAACATAAAATGACTCTAGGAATGCTGACAGCCTCGCACTCACCACCCGCCGGCAGAACGCTCCACGCCCATAAGACCACGCCACAGGAAAGCTCCAGTTCCACGCCCAACACTGCCCTTGAAAAGAAACAGTATGCGAGGGGTGAGCTACAAGCTCAGTGAGTGGTTGAAAACTAATCACCATACTACAGTTCAATACATATACACTTTTCTTTCAAGGAAAACATGGGTGGAAACCCATGGATAACAGGGTCACGCGACAGCGCGACCAACCTCACCCTCACCCTCACTCCCAGAGGGAGACCCTTGGGACTTTTGAAGAGAGACCATACCATTGGTCGAGGAGACCCGGAATTACTGGTCTACACAACACTACTGGATCATCTACATCTAGATAACTGCCCAACAATGTCCTTGAACATCGATTTCGAGACCGGACCCAACAACTATGGGAACGGTCGAACAATGAATGGGTCACGCAGCGATGTGTCTTCGCCTCATCCTCACCCTCACCAATATCATTCGTTAACCCTCTCCCGGGTGGCCTCTACCTAGTATACTCCCACGATCAGTACGCTCCTGAATGCATCGGTGGTACCTACGGATGGGAGCCCTCTGTCAGGACAGTTAACACCCGGCCTCTTCAACTTACCGCTCTACACCCTTGGTCCACCGGTAGCCCTTTCCCTGGGTAGCCTCTACCTGGTATACTCCCATGGTCAGTACGTTCCCGAATGCATCGGTAGTACCTACAGATGGGAGCCCTTTCTCAGGACAATTGTAATCCCGAGAAGTTCCTACATCGGATCTAACGAAGGGGAGAACGATCCCATGTTCGCAAAGCGAACCCAATGGAAAACAATTACTCTCGATAATCACTTATCGAGATATCAAAACACAGGCATAACAACAATCTATGCAACACACTCATATTAACCTTAAAATAATTAAAGTCCCTAAACGGGAGTAACTGTACAAGCTAGTGGGTCGTAACATCGCCGACCCACCTCACCCTCACCCTCACCCTTTAGGGGTGACATGGGCCTTTTGGGACAGACTAGGCTGCTCTCCACCCTTGGTCCACCAGTAGCCTCTCCTTCGCGTAGCCTCTACCTGGTATACTCCCACGATCAGCACCCTCCGACGCATCGGAGGTACCTACAGATGGGAGCCCTCTATCAGGACAGCTTTCCAACGCCGGGGAGTCCCTACTCGGATCCAACGAAGGGGAGAAAACAGCCTACTCACACGGATACGATCCTCTTGGATCCGTCGACAACGATTTCTAACACTACTAATGTCATGAATTCTCAAGAATTCCTCCAGGGCGCATAACTAGGATGCGGGGAAACATATATTATAACAACAAGGTTATAATATTCTCTAAGGCATGCTTATACCAATATAATCTCATTTGATTTAAATAAATTAAACTAAATGGGAAACATGCAAAGATCAAGGCTTTTCAAGCATGGGACATGGTGTCTAGGCATGTATGGGCCTCTATGCATGAATCATGGGTGTATATCCCTAGCATATAATGTCTAACAAGGCATGGTTATATCATAGCAAACATGCATTAACATGATATCTACATATTAGCTAGGGGGGCCCATCGATGCGCGACGCGCGTCTACGCGCGTTGAACGCATCCCTAGAGAGGGGGGGGGGGGGGGATTGGAATCGGATCACTCACCATACAACCCGTGACCTCGCGCATCCCTTCCGACGAGATCTGCAAGGTAGGGGCATCCAATTTGGTGAGTAACAACACAATTTACACATAGAAATCATTAGAAATACCAAATACTCGGACAAGCATGCATACGGACTCGCACGCATGCGAGCATGCACGTACGCACGCGAGTCCGAGTGCCCCGACACCTACCCGAACCCTCGGGCAGCCACACGCATGGCCCCCCGCACGTGCACGCACACATACGCACGCACGCACGCGCCCCAGCACCATCGGCGCACTGCCGCGCGCCTGCTTGCGCGTCCAGACGCGCTGCCGCGCACGCTCGCGCGCGCCCGCGCGCACTACACGTCCTGCCCGTGCGCCCTCGCGTGCACTGCGCGCCCGTGCAGAACCTCGTGCATGCCCCAGCACGTGCGCGCGCGCATTGGTCCCCAGCCCCATGCCCAGACGCATGCTCAGGCACACTGCCCCCCGCGTGCGCATGCTCGCGCGTGCCCGCGCGCACTCCGGCGCACTCCCCGCGCGCACCCCTGCTCGCGCCAGCGCCCGCGCGCACCCGCGCGTCTGCGCGCCCGCCAGAGCCTGCCAGCGCCCGCCTGCGCGCGCACGCGCGTAGACTGCCCCCAACGCGCGCCCAGCCCCTCCCAACCTCTTTTTAACCCTCTCCAACCCCTCACACACACTCTAACCCCTATGCATAGCATGCATGAACACCCTAAGCATCCCAACAACCCTAAAAATCAAAAAAGAAGGGGAAGAGGACTTACCAAAAGAGGGAAAGGGAAAGGGGGAGATGCGGGGCTCTCGACGCGCCCACGACCACCTCAACCACCACCACCACCACCACCTCTTCAGCCTCTCCTCAGCCTCCTTCTTGGCTGAAAATCAGGGGGGGAAGGATCATGAAAAGGGAGCTTGAGAGAGACAGATCAACAACAACACATGAACAAACCCTTCTCTTCTTCCTTCACCTTCTCCTTCTCTTCTCTTTGGGGAATAAACACAAACACTTGGGGGGCTTTGAAAGAGAGAAAGAGAGACAAGAAGTTGACGTGAGAGTGGGAGGGAGAGAGAGAGAGATATATATTTTGTTTGGGCAAATAAATATCTAAAAGAGGGGTACAAAATGACTAAGTCATCCTTGACCAGAAATTCTGTACATGCTTCACTAGAACAGCCATAACTTCCTCAATATAGCTCCGAATTGCACAATTCCAATTCCGTTGGAAAGCCAAGAAGATTATCTACAACTTTCATGTTTATGCCAAGATCAAATAATCTCTCCAGCTATTCTGCAATTAGAGCTAAACATAGAACAGGGCTGCTGCCAGAATTTTCATCCCCGGGGTATACTTGGTAAAATACCCATAACTTTTACTACATGAATCCAGTTGATCTGATTCCACTTTTGTATGAAAGCTAACTCAAAACTGAGCATCTCATAATAAAATCATATTTAAACCTCTTCATCTTGGATTTTAACAAAATCAAATCCAAATACCAAATTGGAAATACATAACTTCTAGGAGGAAAAAAATTATGTAACCAAATTTTTAATCAGAGCGCTCCAAATGACACAGGCACAACACTTAAGCCTGCTGAGTGCCACTTAATATGGATTCCGAAGAAGTATGACGTGTCATAATATACTGTGTGCAGCTTTTGTTGACTCTTAGGCCTGCTGAATACCGCGTAATATGGATTCTGAAGAGGAATGACATGTCATAATATACTGTGTGCAGCTTTTGTTGACTCTTAGGCCTGCTGAATACCGCGTAATATGGATTCTGAAGAGGTATGACATGACATAATATACTATGTGCAGCTTTTGTTGACTCTTAGGCCTGCTGAGTGCCGCCTAATATGGATTCCGAAGAGGTATGACGTGACATAATATACTATGTGCAGCTTTTGTTCACTCTTAGGCCTGCTGAGTGCTACCAAATGTGGTTCATGGAGAGTTGCGAAGCAAGGTTTATGAGTACAGAAGAATTATTGTGTTATCAGATATATATGTGTGATTGTTAAAGAGTCATTTATAGGGATTCCTCTCACTGGGCTTTGTGCTCACCCTTTTCTTTGTGCTGGATTTTTGAATCCAGGTACCACCCCAGCTGATATTCCTAAGTCCAGTACTGCACGAGGAGCATAGGGTCGTGCATCGCCGTGCCACCAGCAGAGTAGAGTCGGAGTTCCCGTATTTTGTTCAGGTCCATGTTGTATATTTCATTTTTGGCAAATGGATCCTGTGTACATAAGTCCTAAGGCTCTCACAAGGCAGACAGTTGTTGTATGCATCTTTTCACATCTGTACAGTTGTCGTTGACCAATTTGCCTTATATATATGTTTTGATTCCACTACATGTTTTGAGTTCTTTGTCTTCTAATTGTATATTTTGAGTTATGATTTTTTGTATATCAATTTTCTTGTGACGATTCAGAAGACGGCCGCTTCTGGGTCTTTACAATATATATATCATTAGTTTATATAAGTATGCGCTATGTTACAATAGTATACGCTATGTTACAATAGTATACACTATAGAAGAAGTGTAACCTATTTTTTTTACTATTGCTTCTGCTGTTATTTTTGGTGCTTCTGCTTCTATTGTTGCTGATGCTTCTGTGGTTGTTGCTATTGGTGCTTCTGTTGTTGTTGTTCCTGGTGCTTCAGTTTCTATTGTTGCTGGTGATGGTGCTTCCGTTTCTTTTGTTGGTGGTGATTGTGCTAGTGGTGTCATTGGTGCATCTAGTGTTGTTGCTGGTGGTGGTGTTGTTCCTGCTGCTGGTGGTGGTGTTGTTGCTGCTGCTGCTGTTGGTGCTGTTGTTGTGCTGGAGCTTGTGGTGTTAGGGCTTGTGCTATTATTGTTGATGCTGGAACTACTGTTCTTTTTTATCGTATCGCTCCACCATCTGAGGTAAAGGAGATGTCACAGAAACTGAAGCCCCGGTTGATGACGTCTTACTGACAGCAGGATTCGAGGGTTGATCTACTTCCACATCCCCTCGAATGTCTTGCATGAAATATTCATCGGTATTCTGATCTGATCGTAATAACAATATTACATTTCAGTTAAGCATGCTACAGTCATTAACAATATTCTAATCGAATCGGTAACACGAACCTTCTATGATGCTTTCTTCTTGTGCTTGTCGGCGACCTCTATAGGGAGCTCTGGCTCCTTTCTTTTGTTTCCCTTTCTTGGAGAACGTCGGGGCTGTTTGGTCGGTGGATGGTTATTTTTTATGGGCACCAGCTGTTGTTCTTGATTTTTCTATGGAGGGTGGTCATTGCACTCCGTTCGGCCATCAATAAGTTGATGGTTGCAGTGAGCTCCTCTAGCTTTCTTCTCATCGCCTCCATCTCTTCTATTGCCGGGGGTTGGGGCAAGGGTTGAGGCGCCGATTTAAGTACCCCTCCAGTGGCAGCTGAGATGACGTCATCCTCAAGAAGTGGAAGTCCGTTGGCTTCAAACACCATCTTTTCCAAAATGTGTGAGTTCTTCAGACTGTTGATCAGTGCAGAGTACGTATGGATTTTGGCGTACCCCTTTGCAGCCAATCTGTGGATCCTAGGCCACCCCGGCTGAGGCTGGGCTATGCGCACATGCTCATAGAACCAAGCCAGAAAAAGTTAGGATTGCATACGCTATGATAGGATTATATACGCTATGTTAGGAAAGTATACGCTATGTTAAGAACGTATACGCTATGTTAGGAAAGCATACGCTTTGTTAGGAAGGCATACGCTATGGAATACTTAAAATAAATAATACACTTACGTTTAGTATATGGCGCATGCACAGAAGTAGCCCTTCCCATCCCATCCTTTAGGACGCTGGACCACTTTCGCACATTTGATGACAGTAGAAACCACGTCCGCGTGGACTGCTTTGGCCCACGCATAGTCGCCGAGATGACCAAGATCATCAACCATGTCGGCGTACTCTAATGGACATGAATAGTGTGCCCTGATGAACAAAATACTTGAGAAAATGTGGAGAATAAACAATTTCGTGAAGTCCCTAACGGACTTCTCGTCTGTCTTGCGGATAAGGTCCCGCATGTGCTTC
Source organism: Acorus gramineus (assembly GCA_030737835.1). Lineage (NCBI taxonomy): Eukaryota > Viridiplantae > Streptophyta > Magnoliopsida > Acorales > Acoraceae > Acorus > Acorus gramineus. Next base: position 232,941 of record JAUJYN010000053.1, on the reverse strand, counting down.
TCAATCAGTGGCCGTACAAGGTACTTTTGGCCTTAAGATGTGAAATACTTCCTGTAAAAGGGAGATGTGGGGGACTTTTTGCTGGTAGTTGGCGGCACCCCTCGGCTAGACAAGCCAAGTATTGCGGAGACATGCTCTAGTAAAAAGTGCAGATCCTTTTCTCGGACCACAAAAACGTCGTGGTCCGAGTCGTAGAAACTTAAAACTGTCTAAAGGAGACAATTCTTCTGCACAGCGGCAGGGATATCAACAAAATGGCCGAAAGGGGTGGCTCAGATGGACTGTAGGTGAAGTGGAGAAATTTGTAGCCCCACGTCTTGCATGAGATCAACGAGACGGGAGGTGCTACATCGTGACTGGAGGGGCTTCCCTGCCGCTTTGACAAGCTTTAGTTTGCCCTGTCAAACAAAATAACCAACACATTTTAAGGAAAAAACCAAAACCCATATTGAAAAACGTAGTCTATACTAATTTCTGGATGTCCTTACGTCCCCCTCCATTTCCATCTTCTCCTTTCCAGCCATTAGAGTGATTTTTCGTGCAAGAAGTGGAATTGAAAGTCGCAAATGTAAATTCAGTGGATTCAGAAGATTGAAGAGAAAAAGACAATTCAAAAGAGAAATTGAGCAAAGTAAGAAGAAGTATGCGCTAAGAATGGCGTTTCATACGTAATAACAAATCAAATGATGAAAATGCCCTTAGCACATACTACTTTAACATAGTATATACTATGTTAGGGAGGATAGTGGAGTAATTTCTCCAATTTAGTTGGTGTACACATGTTACCAAAAGGGTGCCTTTTCAAGTCTTGGTTTTCAAATCAAAGACAATCATTACTCTTCGGTTTTTTGAATTTAATTTTTTATATAAAATATTATTTTTAGAAACCAATTGAGTATGTACTAAGATAGCCTCGCATATACTTCACTGCCACGGACTGTTGATCTTTCATGATCATTTATTACCTCTTCGGTTGACATCCCATGCCGTACACGTGGCAGTCCACTCAGTGCACCACATTTAACAGCCGTCAAATCAAATCTCAGAACATATCAGAGCCGTCAAATCAAATCTTGAAACATATCAGATAATCTAGTGTAATATAAAATTTACCATCATAGCATATACTATCATAGCAATGCATGCACTATAACTAATAAAGTGTATACTAATATATTTTCAAACAATGACTAATATATTTTCAAATAGTGTATCAAATGAATGTAAATCTACCAAAAAAATGCAAGACAAACTATATATAAAAAAAAAACAGAAAAAAAAATCTAAAATATACTACAATCTTTCAAAAACTATATAACAAAGAAATGAAAGACATAATTTTTATAGGTTGAATCCCAAAAAAATCAAAAAATAAACCATCAAACAACACATCAAATGGTGGGAAAATGTTTTTTTTTCCAGGAACATGCATGCTGCATATATTGTAGGTGAAAAAAAAAAAGGGATTCATAACAAAAATTATAGGAACATACATGCTACATATATTGTATCCCACAAAAAAATAGGGATTCATAACAGAAAGCACCACACCTACTTACCACACTTTTTCTAACACAAACAAAAAAATGATCCACAACAAAAAAAAAAACTTGTTCTTCATGTAATACAATACAAAAAAAATATAAAAAATGGCTGCCACTGAAAATGGCTGAGAGGAAGAGAGAACTAGAATATGTAAAGAAGAGAGATGAAGAGAGAACTAGAAGAAGCAAATCCATTGAGAGAAGAAGAAGAAACAGAAGTGTTACGCCCCGGAGCGGCCGTCCCCGGTTTGTAATAATAATAGCAATATCAGAATATCATCCAGGAGGCTAACAAGATAACCACATATAAAGATTGTAGAGCAAAGACTAGACTGAGAAGCAGAAACCATAATATAAACAAGTTTGTAACCAAAAATATCATTACAGACAGAGGGTATACAATCACTGTCTTGTGTGAGCCAAGTCTGATCAACAAAGAGAATACATATATCATGTGCCCATGCACCAAAGAGAAATACATACAAAAACAACAAGAATGCTGACAACCTTGCTCGCTAATCTTAAAAGACGGACGTAACACAGGTGTCACGCCCCAGGGCGGCCGTCCCCGATACGTGGCAAATATATTAATATCAGCAATCTATACAAAAGATCAATAAAAGACTCTAAACAACCTCGAAGATAATAACACAATTAACAATGTAGCTGACATAATATATATACATATAGCGGAAGCTTAAACGACTGAGTCTGTAATTCAAAGACATATTACTTACCAGAATACATAATCAACTGTCTTGTGAGAGCCAATATAAACAAAGACATCCATATACAAGTGTTGTGCCCAAGCACGGATAACAATACATACAAGCAAAAGAAGGGGATGCTGATGGCCTCTCACTCACAGAACCCAAAACGTGAACGCTGCTCCGCTACTGATGTGATGCCTCGGGGAGCTCCTCCTTCAGATCCGACTCAGTAACAACTGGAGGAAAAGATATGCGAGGGGTGAGCCACACGCTCAGTGAATGGCACAATCTATGCAACACAACTCATATTAACCTTAAAATAATTAAAGTCCCTAAACGGGAGTAACTGTACAAGCTAGTGGGTCGTAGCATCGCCGACCCACCCTCACCCTCACCCTTTAGGGGTGACATAGGCCTTTTGGGACAGATTAGACTGCTCTACACCCTTGGTCCACCGGTAGCCCTTTCCCCGGGCAGCCTCTACCTGGTATACTCCCATGGTCAGTACATTCCTGAATGCATCGGTAGTACCTACCGATGGGAGCCCTCTGTCAGGACAGCTTTTCCCAACCCGGTTAGTCCCTACTCGGATCCAACGAAGGGGAGAAAACAACCTACTCTCACGGATACGATCCTCTTGGATCCGTCGACAACGATTACTAAACACTACTAAGGCAATGAATTCTCAAGAATTCCTCCAGGGCGCATAACTAAGATGCGGAGAAACATATATTATAATAACAAGGTTATAATATTTTCTAAGGCATGCTTATACTAACATATTCTCATTTTGATTTAATTAAATTAAACTAGATGGGAACATGCATACATCAAGGCTTTCCAAACATGGGACATGGTATCTAGGCATGTAGGGCTTCTATACATGATACATGGATGTATATCCCTAGCATACAATGTCTAACATGGCATGGTTACGTCATAGCAAAACATGCATTATCATAAGTTTTTATTTACGCAAGTTAATATGTAGTTACGGTGCCCCAGGGGAGGGCAATGCACGCCTACGTGCATCGAACGCCTCCCTACTGGGTTGGATTGACCCACTCACCGCAACCCGGGTTGTTGCGTGACCGTTCGCCAAGATCTGCAAGACAAGGGCATTCAATATGGTGAGTAAACTACACAAATATACATGAAATTTACTAGAAATGCCAAAAACTCGGACAAGCATGCATACGGGCTCGCACGCATGCGAGTACGCACGTACGCACGCAAGTCCGAGTGCCCCGACACCTACCCGAACCCTCGGGCAGCCACACGCATGGCCCCCCGCACGCGTACGCACGCATACGCACGCACGCACGCCCCCCGCACCCTTGGCGCACTGCCACGCACCCAGACGCGCTGCTGCGTGCGGGCGCATGCTCGCGCGCGCCAGCGCGCACTGCTAGTCCAACCCGCGCACTGCGCGCCCGCCCAGCACCCCACGCCCACATTCGCGACCCTGCGCGTACGCGCGCGCGCCCGACTGTGGGCGCCAGCGCTCCTCTGCGCGCGCAGACGCGCGCGCACGACCCCGCGCGGGGGCCCAAACCTTCCCCCCACCCCCTCCTCAGTCCTCACTCACACCCTAAACCCTATGCATGGTATGCATGGACACCCTAAGAGCCTAAATCAACCATTTAAACAAGGATAAGGGAGGGTGAGGGCTTACCAAAGGAGGGGAAAGAAAGGGGAGGAAATCGGGTGCCCTTGGTGTACCAAACCGCCTCAACCGCCACCACCAACACCCCCACTTTCTCAGCCACTCCTCAAGCCTTTAATGGCTGAAATCAGGGGTTGGGGGGGGGGGGATGAGAGGGAGTTAGAGAGAAAAGAATCAAAACATATCAACAACAACCAAAAACTTGCACACACACCTTTCTCTTTTCCTTTTAATGCTTCTTCTTCTTCTCCTTCTTGTTCTTCCTCTTCTCCTTTTTTTTTTAAACACACAAACAAAGAAACTAGGGAGTGGAGAGAGTGAGAGGGAGAGGAGGAGAAGGAGACGCCTACACCAATCACACACACACTCACACACACACACACCATTTATGGAGACTTGACTTTGAGTCAACCCAACCAAACTAGAAAACAAAACCCTTAACTAGTCAAAGATCATCTTTGACTAGTCAAAGGTCTTTGTTGACCCGGTCAAAGTCACCCTTTGACAATCCAAAATCGGTCAAAACCCGGATACGATTCGGAACTGTAAAATTTTCTAAAACGTTACCGGAATTCGATGAAATTTTTATGAGTAGCTCAAAATGGCACCAGGACTCATAATATGGAGTTAGATTTTCAATCGGAGTTCTCAAACTCACGCAGATAGCTAAAAGTCCAAAATTTTAGCGGCTCCGATCGAAAAAAGAAAAATTAGAAAATGGCCAGAAATGACCCAAATGTGACCAATAGGCTAAAAAGTGACACGTATATAATAACAGGCAACCAAGAAACACCTCATGGGAGCTCCGCCTTCGAGACCTACTCTACCTCCACTGGAGAGAAACAAAGGAAAACGAGGGATGAGCTAAAAGATCAGTGAATAGCCAACCACCTCACAATGAAGATAATACATAGTCAACACTTAAACGAATACATAACAAGTTGTCAACAAATACTCCACAATCACTCCACGTCATTCGGTAGCCCTCTCTTAGGTAGCCCTCTCCCTAGCAGCCTGCCCACGACGGTACCAGTCACGGGGAGGCACCTCACAGGGTAGCTCCGACACTGGATAGCTTCAATGCACGATGACGACGAGGTGATACACTCCACACTCGCGAGGATCACATTGATCATTGTATACCATACCCGATAACTTGCTAGTTGAAATCCATAGAATTCCCAACAGGTGCATCATGAGGACGCGGGGGAAAGCTATTTCTTATCCATACTTACTAATGTTAATTATGACCTTAAAAACTAGTCATACACACATCTATAAAAAAAAAACAGGGTATAAAGTTATTACTATTAGCATGAGATAATTAAGCACCCACCAAACGTGCAAACAGGATGTAAGGACAAGTAGAGGCAAGAATTATAGCTAACTCGAAGGAGCATATCAATAAGTATGTACAAATGATCCTAGAACATGGTATTTAATCCTACATAGCACATCCATCATCATATACAAGCAATACAACCCAAAAGTTCTCTATAATATCATCCCATTGCATAAAATACACTATAGTGCCTAACAAGCATGCTATTATTACTTCTATTGCATGGGTCGGACCACTCACCAATACCAAATCGTCACTCGCTCAATCCACGAGGAGTTGATGTGGGATAGCGAGCAGGGCGGGAGTGGGAAGAGCACGACGCACTCCCACCACAGCACAAACTTGCAAGAAAATCGATAACTTCTAGATCCTACAACCAATGGTGCTAAAATTGAATATGATAACTCCTGACACATAAACAAGCATATATCATCAAGGCACCAACTCCAGATATAGATCACAGCATGCATAATAGCATAAAAACTCACACATGCCAGAACTGGCTCGTCTACCCCCAAACATCCATGAACTTTCTTCACTCCAGCACCAAGTACACGTCCAAAATTCTGAAATAATTTACACACATTCATTCACATGTGAGGATCATAATCCATGAAGACATCGGAGTCTAATTAAGCTTCTAACTGCTAGAAATAAATTAGTTTCAGAAGCTGGTCATTTCACACGCGAATCTGGACAGTCCTTAGAGATTGACTCATAACTTCCAACACAGATAACATTTTAACCCCAAATTTCATGCATAGAATCTAGACATCAGCATGATCATGGAACATGAAGACCTGAACCTCAGAATATGACTCTAGGTACTAGTATTACAAGGATTTCAAGAAGACAGAGATCTGCCATACCTCTCTAAGCATTAAACAAGTCTCCCTTCACCATAATCACTTTCTCCACAGCTAACCACAGCTGATCCACACAAAAATAGAGCAAACAGAGGGGACGGAAGGGTTTGGAAGGGAGAGTAACTTAATACAAACATACACAAGCTATTCAACATACCTGAACAACCCACACATTTTCCCCAACAATGATCCACCAAAAAATTTCACAAACACCCCAACCAAACCCTCTCAACAAGGACCAGTTGAGACAGCCACAAAAGAGAGAGAAAGAGTAGAAGAAAATGAGGGTTTGAGTGAGATAAAGGCACTTGAAGGGTTTATATAGTGGTGAAGCTAATAAGGGGGTGAACTTAAGCTAAGCTTACCCAACTATTCAATAAAAGGAAAAAAAAACCAATGGGAGGTGAGACTTCTTAAGCTCACCCAAGGTGTCCCTATCACACCAAAAGGGTTATAATTATCCATAGCTAATCCACCACCAACCAGTAACAAATGAAAATCCGCATACCAATCTAAACTGAAAACCCAAGAAAAAAAAAATTTCCAATTACGCCAAGGCAGTTATTAAACCAAAGAAAACACTGATAAATCATTCAACTAGGGGGAACAATCACCAAAATAATAATAATAATAATAATAACACCCATATTATAAATTCCAAAATGACACAAACTTAACATTCTCCCCTCCTTAGGAAATTTTATCCCCAAAATTACAAACTAAGAAGGGAAAAGATGTGGATAAGAGTCACGCATGACGTCCTCTCGCTCCCAAGTGGCCTCGGCACCCAATCGATGCTGCCAATGCACCTTGACCAATGACACGATTTTGGTGCGGAGCCTCTTCTCACGCTGATCTAAGATCTTGATGGGTTGCTCAACGAAGGACAAATCCGGCTCGAAAATGAGAGGCTCATGCGCAATGATGTGCGACGGATCATGGACGTACTGCCTCAACTGGGATACATGGAAAACATCATGAGCGTGCGACAGCTGTGGGGGCAAGGCCACCCTATAGGCCACCTCCCCAATCCGCTCAAGCACTAAAAATGGGCCGATGAACCGCGGACTTAGCTTGCCTCGAACGCCAAAACGGAAGATGCCCTTAAGTGGGGACACCTTCAGAAACACATGATCTCCAACCTTAAAGGTGAGGTCACGGCGTCGATGATCAGCATAGCTCTTTTGACGGCTCTGGGCGGTGCGGATGCGCTCCCGAATCAATCTGACTTGCTCAGAGGTCCGCTGGATAATCTCTGGCCCTTCAAGCTGACGCTCTCCAACCTCGTCCCAACACAAGGGAGATCTGCAGCTGCGACCGTAGAGAGCCTCATACGGTGCCATCTTAATGCTCGAATGGTAGCTGTTGTTATAGGCAAACTCCACCAACCCCCAAAATCAAGGACGCATGCCCGTAGCATGTCCTCTAAAGTCAGAATTGTCCTCTCTGACTGGCCGTCTGTCTGCGGATGGAATGCGGTACTGAAATGCAGGGTTGTACCCAGGGCGTGCTGAAGGCTACCCCAGAACCTCGAAGTGAATCTCGCATCTCAATCCGAAATGATGCTGACAGGGGTACTGTGCAGACGAACAATCTCAGAGATAAATAATTGTGCCAAGGTGTCCAGAGAATCGGTGAGTCAAATGGGGAGGAAGTGTGCAGACTTGGTCAGTCGATCAATGATCACCCAAATGGCATCACGACCAGAACGTGACTTTGGCAAGCCCGACACAAAGTCCATGGTAATGTGCTCCCACTTCCACTGAAGAATCTCAATGGACTGCAGCTTTCCAGCGGGACGCTGATGCTCCGTCTTCACCTGCTGGCACACCAAGCAACGAGCGACGAAACTTCCAACATCTGCCTTCATACCACGCCACCAGTAACCATGACGGAGGCTCCGATACATTTTTGTGCTACACCATGTATCGAGAACGATGAGCCTCATCCAAGATCTTCTGCTTCAGCTCTGTGTCATTGGGAATGCAAACTCTACCCCTGAATCTCAAGATGCCATCCCCGCCAATCTGATAGTCCGGTCGCTCACCTCGGGTGACGCCTTCTGATATGACCAGGAAGTGAGGATCCCGCCCTTGCGCCACGCGGATCTCATCCAGCAGAACAGGCTGAACCACCAGTCGAGCCAACAAACTGCCAGTACGTGTCACCTTAAAGCTCAACAAATTCGCGGCCTCCTCCATTAGTCGCCAACGACGGACTACTAGATGAGAAATCAAGCCCAGTGGCTGTCTGCTGAGAGCATCGGCCACGACATTTGCCTTACCTGGATGGTAACCAATGTCGCAGTCATAGTCCTTCAGGAACTCAATCCAACGTCGCTGACGCATGTTGAGCTCCGGCTGGGATTGCAAATATGTAAGGCTCTTGTGGTCCGTGAAGAGTTCAAATTGCTCACCATACAGATAATGCCTCCAAATTTTCACCGCGAAGATAATCGCTGCTAGCTCCAAGTCGTGGGTGGGGTAATTCTGTTCATGGGGCTTCAACTGACGTGATGCGTAAGCCACCACCTTACCATGTTGCATTAGGACACACCCCAACCTTAACCGTGACGCATCGGAGTAGACTGCGAAGCTGCCACTCCCAGATGGAATGGTAAGAACTGGCGCTGATGTGAGCCTTCGCTTCAACTCCAGGAAGCTCTCCTCACAAGCTGGGGACCACTCAAACCGAACATCCTTCCGTGTAAGGCGGGTCAGGGGAACAACAATCTTGGAGAATCCCTCCACAAATCTCCGGTAGTAACCTGCCAATCCCAAGAAACTCTGAATCTCTGTGGGATTCGACGGTCGCCGCCAATTCGCCACAGCGAGAGTTTTCTCCGGGTCCACGGATATGCCCTCACCGGAAATTACATGGCCCAAAAAGGCCACACGTTCCAACCAAAACTCGCACTTGCTGAACTTGGCGTACAACTGATGTCGAGCCAAAGTCTCCAAGACAGTGCGAAGGTGGGCTGCATGCTCCTCATGGCTCCTCGAGTAGACCAGGATGTCATCAATGAAGACAACCACGAAGGAGTCTAGAAAGGGCCTAAACACCCGGTTCATAAGATCCATGAAGGCCGCCGGTGCATTCGTCAACCCAAACGGTAGCACTAGAAACTCATAATGCCCGTAGCGGGTTCGAAAGGCCGTCTTCGAAATATCTGATTCACGGATCTTCAATTGATAGTACCCCGAGCGAAGATCAATCTTGGAGAAGACACAAGCTCCCTGAAGCTGGTCAAACAGATCGTCAATTCGCGGGAGGGGGTACTTGTTCTTCACTGTCCGCTGGTTCAGCTGCCTGTAATCAATACAAAGACGTAGTGAACCATCCTTCTTCTTCACGAACAGGACGGGGGCTCCCCAAGGAGACACACTCGGACGTGCAAACCCCTTCTCCAACAATTCTTCCAATTGCTCCTTGAGCACACGCAGTTCGGCAGGAGCCATCCGATACGGAGCCTTTGAAATCGGCTCGGTACCCTGAACCAGATTGATCTCAAACTCGATCTCACGGTCCGGTGGTAGTCCTGGAAGATCGTCAGGAAAGACCAAAGGGTAATCCGCCACGACCGGAGTCTCACTGATACCTGCCTTCAAGGGTGTATCGACAGCTGATACATATGCCAAATAACCCTCGCATCCGCCGCGGAGGAGCTTCCATGCTCGGAGGGAGGACACAAACCCCAGTGGAGCTTGGTCCCTATCGCCCATAAACTGAAAGGTCCTTCGACCAGGGATGTGGAACACCACTGTTTTTGCAAAGCAGTCGATGCTGGCATGGCAAGCAGAGAGCCAATCCATCCCTAGGATGACGTCAAAATCAGACATGGAAAGCTCGACCAACTCTACTGCAAACTCATACTCTCCTATCGACACTAAACAACTCCTATAAACTGTCCTGAGAATAAGGCGATCGCCTACTGGCAAAGCAACCTCCAATGCAACCGGTAGGGGATCCGACACTGCTCCCACATGGCGGGCAAAAGCAGGAGAAATAAAAGAATGCGTGGCCCCAGAATCAAATAAAACATAAGCAGGGTGCTGGGAGATCATAATAGTACCTCGGACCACGCTACCCGATGCCTGTGCCTCATCAACTGTGAGTGTCGCTACCCGGCCAGGGACCAACTGTGGTGGGGGCTGAATCTGTCGATTCCGCTGCGGAGGCTGTCTCCTCTGATCCACATGATCGCCCTGCAGCGGTTGTGGTTGACGCTGCGGTTGCGGCTGGAGCGGCTGCTGCTGTTGGAACCTTGGATCATAAACTCGTGGTCATCCAGCATCAGGACAAAATCGCGCAATGTGCCCAACGCCCTGGCAATGGTAACAGCGGCGTTGTTCAGGGGTTCTTGCCTGAACTGGAACGACGGCGGTAGGCGCAGCACCTTGGGCTGGCATAGTAGTAGGGGCAGGGGAGACAGTCTATCGATCAGAGCGGCGACACTTGTTGCGAGCATCGCGGCGTCCATCACCTTGCTGACGAGGAGAATCTTGTCCTGTTGGGGATGTCTGACTCAACGGGGGTGCCCCAAGGTCACGCTTGACAGTCACAGCGCGTGATAACAAGGCACTAAAACTCGTCAACACCTACGACGTCACTGTAGATGCCCTAATTTTGACTGTCCAAAGAAAGGAAATTTACTTCAAGTAATATTGGAAAACAACCACATTTGGACATTCAAAAAGCAAACTCCCTCAGCAACTAAAACCGAAAACCCTAAGTCCAACACTTAGAAATATCTAAGAGCCTGGACAGGGGCGGCTACTTGAGAGTAGCCGCCCCATACCAGGCAGCTAGTTTCAACTAGCCGCCCTCCTAACCGACCCCGAACCGCCTTCCTGGATGGGACATAAAGCAAGCATGATTGTGGCGGATTGTCCCTTCTAGCCGCCCCATCTCAGCCGGTTCATCCTTAGTAACCGACCCAAGCCACCGCTTGTCAGAGATGGGACATATGGCAGGTTATGATGGGGGCGGCTACCTGAGAGTAGCCGCCCCTCACTGGGCGGCTAAACACCATTAGCCGCCCCTCACCTGGACACTGTCAGAGAACAAAGATCTAAGGGGAGGTCAAATCAAGCACCTTATTACCCATTTTGATCTATTGTCTAGTGGACATTCCCATACCCCTTTTTTACTATAAATAGGGGGGCAACTGTCACACCCCAGCCGTCCCCGAGACGTGGCAATAATAAAATATCAGCTATCAATACCTGAGGTCAATAAAGACTCCAACAACAACACACAAGACGGCAAAGCAAGGATAATGATAACTGACTGAAAAGCGGAAGCATAATATATAAACAATGTCTGTAAATCAAAAACATTATTACAGACTCGAATACACAATCACTGTCCTGTGAGAGCCAAGTCTAGACCGAAGAAAATACAACCTGTGCCACATGCACGATTTACAATACATACAATGACTCTAGGACTGCTGACAGCCTCGCACTCGCCATCCGCCGAAAGAACGCTCCACGCCCATAAGACCACGCCACAGGAAAGCTCTAGCTCCACGCCCAACACTGCCCCTGAAAAGAAACAGTATGCGAGGGGTGAGCTACAAGCTCAGTGAGTGGGTGGAAACCAATCACCATACAACAGTTCAATATATAAGCACTTTCCTTTCAAGGAAAACATGGGTGGAAACCCATGGATAACAGGGTCACGCGGCAGCACGACCAACCTCACCCTCACCCTCACTCCCGGAGGGAGACTCTTGGGACTTTTGGGGAGCGACCATACCGTTGGTCGAGGAGACCCGGGATTACTGGTCTACACAACACTACTGGATCATCTACATCGAGATAACTGACCCACGATGTCTTTCAACATCGATACACAACCGGACCCAACAACTATGGGAACGGACGAACAACGAATGGGTCACGCGGCGATGTGTCTTCACCTCATCCTCACATAGGACTTTTCGAAGAGACTTAGACTGTTCTACACCCTTGGTCCACCGGTAGCCCTTTCCCCCACGTAGCCTCTACCTGGTATACTCCCACGATCAGTACGCTCCCGAATGCATCGGTGGTACCTACGGATGGGAGCCCTCTGTCAGGACAGCTGTAATCGCCGGGGAGTCCCTACATCGGATCCAACGAAGGGGAGAACGAACCCACACTTGCAACATCATTCGTTAACCCTCTCCCGGGTAGCCTCTACCTGGTATACTCCCACGATCAGTACGCTCCCGAATGCATCGGTGGTACCTACGGATGGGAGCCCTCTGTCAGGACAGCTACAACTCGGGCCCCCTCAACACGGACGACATTGGGAGTAAACATTCCATGTTCGCAAAGCGAACCCAATGGAAAACAACTACTCTGCAATATCATTTGTTAACCCTCTCCCGGGTAGCCACTACCTGGTATACTCCCACGATCAGTACTCTCCCAAATGCATCGGTGGTACCTACGGATGGGAGCCTTCTGTCAGGACAGCTACAACCCAGGCCCCCTCAACACGGACGACATTGGGAGTAAACATTCCATGTTCGCAAAGCGAACCCAATGGAAAACAACTACTCTCGATAATCACTTATCGAGATAGCGAATACTACTGTACTCCCACACCGTTGCGTCGCTCAGACACAAAGGGGTTGCCTCTGCTCTCACATAGAAATAATCCCATAAGCTAATGAATCCTCCTGAATTCCAAATGAGTGCATCGCTCGGATGCACGGGGCGATTGCATCGCTAGCGCTCTAACTAATAAGGTACAACCCGACAGCAGGTCATACCCACGCCTATTTTAGATAGGCCTAATTAGTTTTAACATGCGCATATATTTTAGAGGAGAATTTACTCTTAGCTGCGTGCATGAACCATATGCACGATCACATATCAATTAGTCATAGGGATACTCCCTAATCATATATTTACATCATAATAAATCATACAACATGCATACATGGTCATTAATAACATAAACATACAAAATATACTCTAATATCCGATGGATATCGCCAACTTAAAAGAAAGGGTCAAGCGCGATCTCGCGCACTAACAGGTGCATGCCAATATTCCAAACGAACCTGAGTCGAGTAGGAAATCGCATCTACTTACTCAGTTCGTTCAGGGGGAGAGGGCGAGAGAGATCATCATCTCATGCAACTGGTCATAGCTTTGCCCCATTAGCATGGGCGCAACAGCTACACCACGCCCTCGAGTCTTATCGCAAGGGAATATTAGGCAGGTGTCCGTTATTAACCCAGACTTAATCATACTGTATATTCCCATTAATATGGTGGGAGTAATATTACAATACTACCTAAGACATGCCATATTCTATACATCCATACACATTTACAACATACATGCCCATACTAGAGGGCTCATGCAACACAATCATTCATACATGAATACAATACATGTATATAAGCCTAGCATGCAAGATATCTACATATTATAGCTTAAGGGGCCCCATCGATGCACGACGCGCGACTACGCGCGTCGAGCGCATACCGAAGGGGGGGGGGGATTGGATCGAACCACTCACCATACAACCCGGGACCTCGCGCATCCCATTCGACGAGATCTGCAAGGTAGGGGCATCAAGTTTGGTGAGTAACATCACAATTTACACTTAGAAATCATTAGAAATACCAAAGACTCAGACATGCATGCATACGGGCTCGCACGCATGCTGGCACGCGCGTACGCACGCATGCCCTTGTGCCCCAGCACCTACTCGAGACCCTGGGCAGCCCCACGCATGCCCCAGCACGTGCACGCACGCGCGCGCGCGCACCGGCCCCTATCCCCGCGCCTAGGCGCATGCCCAGGCGCACTGCCCCGCGCGCGCGCGCACTCCCCGCGCGCACCCCCGCTCGCGCCAGCACCCGCGAGCACCCGCGCGCTCGCGCGCACGCGCCCGCACCCGTCTGCACGCCCGCCTGTGCCTGCCAGCGCCCTTCTGCGCGCGCGCACGCGCGCAGACAACCCCCAACGCGCGCCCAGCCAACCTTTACCCCTTTTTAACCCTCCCCAACCCCCCACACACACTCTAACTCATCTACCTAGCATGCATGACCTCCCCAACCATCCCAATAGCCCTAAAAATCAAAAAGAAGGGGAAGAGGACTTACCAAAAGAGGGAAACGGAAAGGGGGAGATGCGGGGCTCTCGACGCGCCCACGGCCACCTCAACCACCACCACCACCACCTCTTCAGCCTCCTCAGCCTCCTTCTTGGCTGAAAATCAGGGGGGGGGGGAAGTTCATGAAAAGGTGCTTGAGAGAGAGGAGATCAACAACAACAACAACACCTACACAAACCTAGACTTGCACTTGCACCTTCTCCTTCTCTTCTCTTTGTGACATTAACACAAACACTTGGGGGGCTTTGAAAGAGAGGAAGAGAGACCAAGAAAAGATGGCGTGGGGAGTGGGAGAGAGAGAGGGAGATATTTTGGCAAATAAATATCTAAAGGAGGGATAGAAATGACCCATTTATCCTTGACTAGAAATTCTGAGCATGCTTCACTAGAACAGCCATAACTTCTTCAATATAGCTCCGAATTACACAATTCGAAGTCGATGGAAAGCCAAGAATATTATCTACAACTTTTATGTTTATGCCAAGATCCAATAATCCTTCCAACTACTCCGAAATTAGAGCTAAACATAGAACAGGGCTGCTGCCAGAATTTTTCATCCCCGGGGTATACTTGGAAAAATACCCATAACTTTTACTACATGAATCCAGTTGATCTAATTCCACTTTTGTACGAAAGCTAACTCAAAACTGAGCATCTCATAATAAAATCATATTTAAACCTCTCCATCTTGGATTTTAACAAAATCAAATCCAAATACCAAATTGGAAATACATAACTTCTAGGAGAAAAATTTTGTAGCCTATTTTTCAATCAGAGCGCTCCAAATGACACAGGCATAACATTCTTCCCCCCTTAGAAATTTAGTCCTCAAAATTTAAGGAAACCCAAAGGGAAGACTGAATATAGCAAGCATCATGCATAGACCTTTTTTTCCCAAGTGGTCTTTGCACCGGACTGGCACTACCAACACACTATAATCAAAGGAACGGTCTTAGTGTGGAGCCTCTTCTCATGCTGGTCTTTGACCTCGATCCACCGCTTCACGAACGACAAATCCAGCTCGAGAATGAGACGGTTGAACAGAGTGACATGAGTAGGATCGTGGACATAACGCCTCGGCCATGAGACAGGGACGACGTCGTGGGCATGAGCCAGCTGTGGGGGGAAAGGCTACATGATAAGCCACCTCCCCAATCCACTCAATGATGAGAAACGGTCCCATTAAAGAGCCAACTCAGCTTGCCCCGAACGTCGAAACGGAGGATGTCCTTAAACTGGGACACCTTCACGAAAACTTTGTCACGCCCTAGGGCGGCGGTCCCCAAGACGTGGCAATAATAAAATATCAGCTATCAATACCTAATGTCAATAAAGACTCCAACAAAAACACACAAGGTGGCAAAGCAAGATAATGATAACTGACTGAAAAGCGGAAGCATAATATATAAACAATGTCTGTAAATCAAAAACATTATTACACTCGAATACACAATCACTGTCCTTTGAGAGCCAAGCCTAGACCAAAGAAAATACAACTTGTGCCACATGCACGAATTACAATACATACAATGACTCTAGGACTGCTGACAGCCTCGCACTCGCCACTCACCGGAAGAACGCTCCACGCCCATAAGACCACGCCACGGGAAAGCTCCAGCTCCACGCCCAACACTGCCCCTGAAAAGAAACAGTATGCGAGGGGTGAGCTACAAGCTCAGTGAGTGGCTGGAAACCAATCACCATACTACAGTTCAATACATATACACTTTCCTTTCAACGAAAACATGGGTGGAAACCCATGGATAACAGGGTCACGCGGCAGCGCGACCAACCTCACCCTCACCCTCACTCCTGGAGGGAGACTCTTGGGACTTTTGAGGAGAGACCATACCGTTGGTCGAGGAGACCCGGGATTACTGGCCTACACAACACTATCGGATCATCTACATCGGGATAATTGGCCCAACGATGTCTTTGAACATCGATTAAGAGACCGGACCCAACAACAAGGGGAACGGTCGAACAACGAATGGGTCACGCGGCGATGTGTCTTCGCCTCATCCTCACCCTCACCAATACCATTCGTTAACCCTCTCTCGGGTAGCCTCTACCTAGTATACTCCCACGATCAGTACGCTCCCAAATGCATCGGTGGTACCTACGGATGGGAGCCCTCTGTTAGGACAGCTACAACCCGGCCTCTTCAACTCACCGCTCTACACCCTTGGTCGACCGGTAGCCCTTTCCCTGGGTAGCCTCTACCTGGTATACTCCCATGGTCAGTACGTTCCTGAATGCATCAGTAGTACCTACAGATGGGAGCCCTCTGTCAGGACAGCTGTAATCCCGAGAAGTTCCTACATCGGATCCAACGAAGGGGAGAACGATCCCATGTTCACAAAGCGAACCCAATGAAAAACAACTACTCTCGATAATCACTTATCGAGATATCAAAACACAGGCATAACAACAATCTATGCAACACACTCATATTAACCTTAAAATAATTAAAGTCCCTAAACGGGAGTAACTGTACAAGCTAGTGGGTCGTAACATCGCCGACCCACCTCACCCTCACCCTCACCCTTTAGGGGTGACATGGGCCTTTTGGGACAGACTAGGCTGCTCTCCACCCTTGGTCCACCAGTAGCCTCTCCTTCGCGTAGCCTCTACCTGGTATACTCCCACGATCAGCACCCTCCAACGCATCGGAGGTACCTACAGATGGGAGCCCTCTGTCAGGACATCTTTCCAACGTCGGGAAGTCCCTACTCGGATCCAACGAAAGGGAGAAAACAGCCTACTCACACGGATACGATCCTCTTGGATCCGTCGACAACGATTTCTAACACTACTAATGTCATGAATTCTCAAGAATTCCTCCAGGGCGCATAACTAAGATGCGGGGAAACATATATTATAACAACAAGGTTATAATATTCTCTAAGGCATGCTTATACCAATATAATCTCATTTGATTTAAATAAATTAAACTAAATGGGAAACATGCGTAGATCGAGGCTTTTCAAGCATGGGACATGGTGTCTAGGCATGTATGGGCCTCTATGCATGAACCATGAGTGTATATCCCTAGCATATAATGTCTAACAAGGCATGGTTATATCACAGCAAACATGTGTTAACATGGTTTCTACATATTACAGCTAAGAAGCCCCATTGATGCGCGACGCGCGTCTACGCGCGTCGAGCGCATCCCTAGAGAGGGGGGGGGGATTGGAATCGAACCACTCACCATACGACCCGGGACCTCGCGCATCCCTTCCAACGAGATCTGCAAGGTAGGGGCATCCAATTTGGTGAGTAACAACACAATTTACACAGAAATTTACTAGAAATACCAAATACTCAGACAAGCATGCATACGGACTCGCACGCATGCGAGCACGCACGTACGCACGTGAGTCCGAGTGCCCCGACACCTACCCGAACCCTCGGGCAGCCACACGCATGGCCCCCCGCACGCGCAGGCACGCATACGCACGCACGCACGTGCCCCAGCACCCTCGCCGCACTGTTGCGCGCCTGCTCGCGCGCGCCCGCTGGCCCTCGCGCGCACTGCGCGCCCGTGCAGAACCCCGCGCATGCCCCAGCACGCGTACGCACGCCCGCACGCACTGGCCCCAGGCCCGCGCCCAGGCGCATGCCCAGGCGCACTGCCTCGTGCGCGCGCCAGCGCCCGCGCGCACCCGTGCGCCCGCTCCGCGCGCACACCCCCGCGCGCGCACGCGCCCCGCCTGCGCCTGCCTGCGCGCGCACGCACGCGCGCCTGCCCCCAACGGGCGCCCAGCCCCTCACAACCTCTTTTTAACCCTCTCCAACCCCTCACACACACTCTAACCCATATGCATAGCATGCATGAACACCCTAACCATCCCAACAACCCTAAAAATCAAAAAAAGAAGGGGAAGAGGACTTACCAAAAGAGGGAAAGGGAAAGGGGGAGATGCGGGGCTCTCGACGCGCCCACGGCCACCTCAACCACCACCACCACCACCACCACCTCTTCAGCCTCTCCTCAGCCTCCTTCTTGGCTGAAAATCAGGGGGGGGGAAGGATCATGAAAAGGGAGCTTGAGAGAGGAGGATCAACAACAACACATGAACAAACCCTTCTCTTCTTCCTTCACTTTCTCCTTCTCTTCTCTTTGGGGAATAAACACAAACACTTGGGGGCTTTGAGAGAGAGAAAGAGAGACAAGAAGTTGACGTGAGAGTGGGAGGGAGAGAGAGAGAGAGAGAGAGAAGATATTTTGTTTGGGCAAATAAATATCTAAAAGAGGGGTACAAAATGACTAAGTCGTCCTTGACCAGAAATTCTGTACATACTTCACTAGAACAGCCATAACTTCCTCAATATAGCTCCGAATTGCACAATTCCAATTCCGTTGGAAAGACAAGAAGATTATCTACAACTTTCATGTTTATGCCAAGATCAAATAATCTCTCCAGCTATTCCAAAATTAGAGCTAAACATAGAACAGGGCTGCTGCCAGAATTTTTCATCCCCAGGGTATACTTGGTAAAATGCCCATAACTTTTACTACAGGAATCCAGCGGATCTGATTCCACTTTTGTATGAAAGCTAACTCAAAACTGGGCATCTCATAATAAAATCATATTTAAACCTCTTCATCTTGGATTTTAACAAAATCAAATCCAAATACCAAATCGGAAATACATAACTTCTAGGAGGAAAAAAATTATGTAACCAAATTTTCAATCAGAGCGCTCCAAATGACACAGGCACAACAAACATGGTCGCCAAACCCAAAGGTAAGCTCCTGGCGACGAGGACTTGCGTAGCCATTCTATCGGTTCTGAGAGGTGCAGATGCATACACGCACCAACCTGGCCACCGCAAGGTCAAACAACTGACTTATGGCCCCTCCAACTGGCGCTCGTCAACCGTCCCAACACAAGGGAGGTATTAACTGCGCCTGTAGACTGCTTTTCACAGATCCATCTGGGTGCTCGAATGGAAGTCGTCTTGCAAGCGTACCCCAACAAATGGGTGGTGCCTCACCCAATTGCCCTTATCATCGAGCACGCAGTCACTTAGCATGTCCTCCAAGGTCTAAATCGTCCTCTTTGTCTGGCTATCCATCGGCGATGAAACGCTATACTTAAATGGAGGCTCGCGTCGAAGCCTGCCAAGGCTGCGCCACAACCTCAAAGTAACCCTCGCGTCTCAACCGAAAATAGCGCCGACTGGAGTGCCATGAAGAAGAACAATCGCGAAGGTGAAAACCCACATCAAGGCTTCCAGAGACTCAATCAGTCGGATTAGGGAGGGAAGCGCGGACTTAGTTAGTCGGTCATTGATCACCTAGACGGTGTCGTGACCCAAACTTGACATTAGCGAGTCCACAACAATCCTTGATAACCCACTCCCACGTCCACTGAGGAATCTCGATGGACTGACGCTTTCCACTCAATGATGATTCTCGAACTTTGCCTGAGGGCATGCCAACCTGGGGAAACAAGGTCACCCATATCGCCTTTTCATCGCACCACAGCAATCTCAATAAAGACTACCCCAAAGTAGTCCACGAAAGCCCAACAAACTTTTGAGATCCACTAAGGCATCCGGCGCATTCGTCAACCCCGACAACAGTACTTAAAACTCGTAGTGCCTGAACGGTCACGAAAGGCCATCTACGGGATGTCTAACTCCCGGATCTCCGACTTGTGGTACCCTTGTGCGAAGATCGATCTAACAGCAGACACTCGCTCCCAGAGCTGGTCAAACAGATCATCGATTCGCGACAAAGGTAATTGATCTTCTACCTCCACGGGGAGATCAAAACAACACCTCGAACAATTAAGTCCAAATTCTGCTCCTCGAGCATGGCTGGCGCTCATGATGACACTTACACGCTTGGTAAGCCGCTCAACTGCACTTAATCCACAAGACACGCAATAAGGGGTCGTCGGACCTCGACAATGCCTATGCGACATCATCTATCCGATAGGGCGGTTGAGTCCCATCACGAACGCTAGCATCGCGTCTCCTTATTTACGACCCATGTGGGGCAAAACATGACAGTATCCACAACTGTGCTTCACATGCCGCCAGAGATAGGCCGCTCAACTATAACCATTGGAACTCCAGCATCCTGCACTCCATGGGCAGATTCATCACAGGGAGTCCACGCTCTCAACATCATCTAGTAGCACTCTCCCGGTGTGGCCTCTACCTGGTAGCCTCCCAAGCCTACTATCTCTGCCATATGGGCGCACCAACAAGCATAGTATCTGGGAGCACCTCACAGGGCTCTGGCCTCAACCGGACAGCTACAACGCACAATGATATATCGAAGCGACTCCAGATGCCACTATGGAACCCAGTCCACAAGCAATCACCCACCAAGCTGCAATAGGATGCACCCAATCCCGATCGTATGCATCACCACTCGCTACAGCACCTTCCAAGTGAGAGGAAAAATTCATCATCTTATAGATGCTTCATAGGTATTCCTTGACTGGGAAAAGAAACCTTGGGAGGGCACCATGAGGTCCCGATATAGGATATCCCGACAACCAAACAAGGAACACGGAGTACCCTAGCCCGGGTCTCAACGCTGACCCTGCAAGGCCCCTTAATCCTGAGTAGGAAGGCTAGAAGAAGACATCACCCCTTAATGAGCAATACTCCACATCCTCAACACTTGAAACTGGCGTCGCACGCGAACTCCATGGTTACCAGCAATACCGATGCACGGGAAAGAAGCTCCATTTTCGAGATGCAATCCATACCTTAGAAATTGCGACCAATTCATCACTATCACACTACTAGGCTAGAATCTCCTACCCAAGCCTTAATCCCGCAACAAGGGATCCAACAACTGACCCTATTCAGTCGACCCAGTCGACAACTTAAGGGTGGGTCCAGGGGGTCACGTCCACGTCAACGGATGCGAGGAGGCATGTCAGCAACCTAAGATAACTTTTAAAACAAGAGTACTCGGATGACAATCCTACGACTCATCATCTATACGACTAGACTTAGGCTCTGACAGGACCAGGCTCTGATACCAACTTTTGTCACGCCCCAGGCGTCCCCGAGACGTGGCAATAATAAAATATCAGCTATCAAGACTTGAGGTAAATTAAGACTCCAACAACAACACACAAGGCGGCAAAACAGGGATAATGATAACTGACTGAAAAGCGGAAGCATAATATATAAACAATGTCTGTAAATCAAAAAACATTATTACAGACTCGAATACACAATCACTGTCCTGTGAGAGCCAAGTCTAGACCAAAGAAAATACAACCTGTGACACATGCGCGATTTACAAAACATACAATGACTCTAGGACTGCTGACAGCCTTGCACTCGCCATCCGCCGGAAGAACGCTCCACGCCCATAAGACCACGCCACAAGAAAGCTCCAGCTCCACGCCCAACACTGCCCCTGAAAAGAAACAGTATGCGAGGGGTGAGCTACAAGCTCAGTGAGTGGCTGGAAACCAATCACCATACAACAGTTCAATACATAGGCACTTTCCTTTCAAGGAAAACATGGGTGGAAACCCATGGATAGCAGGGTCACGCGGTAGCGCGACCAACCTCACCCTCACCCTCACTCCCGGAAGGAGACTCTTGGGACTTTTGGGGAGCGACCATACCATTGGTCGAGGAGACCCCGGATTACTGGTTTACACAACACTACTGGATCATCTACATCGAGATAACTGACCCACGATGTCTTTCAACATCGATACACAATCAGACCCAACAACTATGGGAACGGATGAACAACGAATGGGTCACGCGGCGATGTGTCTTCACCTCATCTTCACCCTCACCCCCCCTAGAGGTGATATAGGACTTTTGGAAGAGACTTAGACTGTTCTACACCCTTGGTCCACCGGTAGCCCTTTCCCCCATGTAGCCTCTACCTGGTATACTCCCACGATCAGTACGCTCCCGAATGCATCGGTGGTACCTACGGATGGGAGCCCTCTGTCAGGACAGCTGTAATCGCCGTGGAGTCCCTACATCGGATCCAACAAAGGATAGAATGAACCCACGCTCGCAACATCATTCGTTAACCCTCTCCCGGGTAGCCTCTACCTGGTATACTCCCACGATCAGTACGCTCCCGAATGCATCGGTGGTACCTACGGATGGGAGCCCTCTGTCAGGACAGCTACAACTCGGGCCCCCTCAACACGGACGACATTGGGAGTAAACATTCCATGTTCGCAAAGCGAACCCAATGGAAAACAACTACTCTGCAATATCATTCGTTAACCCTCTCCCGGGTAGCCTCTACCTGGTATACTCCCACGATCAGTACGCTCCCGAATGCATCGGTGGTACCTACGGATGGGAGCCCTACATCTCAACCCGGGCCCCCTCAACATGGACGACATTGGGAGTAAACATTCCATGTTTGCAAAGCGAACCCAATGGAAAACAACTACTCTCGATAATCACTTATCGAGATAGCGAATACTACTGTACTCCCACACCGTTGCGTCGCTCAGACACAAAGGGGTTGCCTCTGCTCTCACATAGAAATAATACCATAAGCTAATGAATCCTCCTGAATTCCAAATGAGTGCATCGCTCGGATGCACGGGGCGATTGCATCGCTAAGTCTCTAACTAATAAGGTACAACCCGATAGCGGTCATACCCATGCCTATTTTAGATAGGCCTAATTAGTTTTAACGTGCGCATATATTTTAGAGGAAATTTACTCTTAGCTGCGTGCATGAACCATATGCACGATCACATATCAATTAGTCATAGGGATACTCCCTAATCATATATTTACATCATAATAAATCATACAACATGCATACATGGTCATTAATCACATAAACATACAAAATATACTCTAATATCCGTTGGATATCGCCAACTTAAAAGAAAGGGTCAAGCGGGATCTCGCGCACTAACAGGTGCATGCCAATATTCCAAACGAACCTGAGTCGAGTAGGAAATCGCATCTACTTACTCAGTTCGTTCAGGGGGAGAGGGCGAGAGAGATCATCATCTCATGCAACTGGTCATAGCTTTGCCCCATTAGCATGGGCGCAATAGCTACACCACGCCCTCGAGTCTTATCGCAAGGGAATATTAGGCAGGTGCCCGTTATTAACCCAGACTTAATCATACTGTATATTCCCATTAATATGGTGGGAGTAGTATTACAATACTACCTAAGACATGCCATATTCTATACATCCATACACATTTACAACATACATGCCCATACTAGAGGGGCTCATGCAACACAATAATTCATACATGAATACAATACATGTATATAAGCCTAGCATGCAAGATATCTACATATTATAGCTTAGGGGGCCCCATCGATGCGCGACGCGCGACTACGCGCGTCGAGCGCATCCCGAGAGGGGGGGGGGGATTGGATCGAACCACTCACCATACAACCCGGGACCTCACGCATCCCATCCGACGAGATCTGCAAGGTAGGGGCATCAAGTTTGGTGAGTAACATCACAATTTACACTTAGAAATCATTAGAAATACAAAAGACTTAGACATACACACATACAAGCTCGCACGCATGCAAGCACGCGCGTACGCACGCATGCCCGGGTGCCCCAGCACCTACCTGAGACCCTGGGCAGCCCCACGCATGCCCCAGCACGCGCACGCACGCACGCGCGCACACCGGCCCCCAGCCCCAAGGCGCACTGCCTCGCGCGCACCCCCGCTCGCGCCAGCGCCCGCGCGCACGTGCCCACGCGCATCTGCGCGCCTGCGCGCGTGTCACGCCCCAGGCGTCCCCGGGACGCGACAAGTGTATATATAATATCAGAATCTACACAGGAGGTCAATAATATCATACACAAGCAGCCAGAATGACACACAGACAACAAAAGCAGGGCTGACATGATATATACACCAAATGCGGATAACTAAAGACTGAATCTGTAATCAAAACACACTACAGACTCCATACATAATCACATGTCCTGTGAGAGCCAATATACATACAAGGACATCCAAATACAACCAAACGCGTGCCCAAGCACGGAAAATAATACATACTGGTACAAGGGATGCTGATAGCCTCTGCAACTCGCGGGACGTGGCGCTACTCCGCTACTGATGAAGTCCCTCGGGGAGCTCCTCCTCCAGATCCGACTCAGATGACACTGTAGAAAAATATTATGCGAGGGGTGAGCCACACGCTCAGTGAACGGCACAACCCATCCAACATAGACAATATTGACCACAACCAGATAAACCTTAACATCCACAACCACATTTACCATAGCCACCAATAATCAACAATTCCTCAACTAGTGGGTCGCTACCGCCAACCCACTACACCCTCACCCTCAATGGGTGACCAAGGATATTGGGACTAATCAACACCAAACCAACGGGTCGCTTCCGCCAACCCGCTACACCCTCACCCTCACCCTCAATGGGTGACCAAGGATATTGGGACTTACTACACCAATCCAGCAGGTCGCTATCGCCAACCTACTACACCCTCACCCTCACCCCTCAACAGGAGTGACATAGGATATTGGGACTGACAATCATCCATAGACAAATCCAGTGGGTCGCTCATCGCCAACACACTACACCCTCACCTTCACCCTACAACGGGTGACATAGGCTCTTGGGACTGGCTAGGCTGTTGGTCACCCTTGATCCACCGATAGTCTCTCCTCACTCCGTAGGTCGTTTGGCCACTCCCACGTTCAGCACAGTCCTTCACCAAATCAGGAGGCGCCTACTACTGGGAGCCCCTGCACGGGACAACCTGTCTAACGCTGAGGTAGTCTCTAAAGGATCCAACGAAGGGAACAGAACAGCCTATCCATCGCATATGATCCACTCGGATCCGCAGATAACACATCATAACAACACTAATGTTCTGAATTCCTCAGAACCCACCAGGGCGCATAACTACGATGCGGGGAACATGCATAAGGTTATAACAAGGTGGAATATCGTTGGGGAAAGAAACTCGGAGGGCAGCGTGAGTTCCCGTTATAGGACACCCCGACAACCGAACAAGGAACACGGTGTACCCTAACCCGGGTCTCACCGCTGTCCTCGCAAGGCCCCTCCCCTATAATATTCACTATAACATGCAATTTAACAAATACTAGCATTTAATTAAATAAATAAACTAGTAGGGCACATGCATCGGCCGGGCCTCCTAACATGGAACCAGGGGACATGCTGCATGGCTCATACACATATCCTAGGGGTGCAAGTCCCTAACATGCAAAGTCTAGGGTAACATGCATTCTACAATTTTAATCATGCTCGCATGATATACATATTACAATATGCCAATATTTATCCATGGTGCCCCAGGAGAGGTCGGTATACGCCCAAGTGCGTATAACAACTCTCTACTGGGTTGGATTGTCCCACTCACCAGAGATCCGGGTCGTCGCGCGACCGTCAGTCCAGATCTGCAAGACAGGGTAATCAACTGGGTGAGAAACCACACAATTTATACATAGAAATGCACAGAAATACCCAAAACTCGGATAAGCATGCATACGGGCTCGCACGCATGCGAGCACGCGCGTACGCACGCGAGTCCGAGTGCCCCGACACCTACCCGAACCCTCGGGCAGCCATTCGCATGGCCCCCCGCATGCGCACGCACGAATGCGCACGCACGCACACAACCCGGCACCACCGGCGCACTGCCGCGCGCCTGCCCGCGCGCCCAGACGCGCACCCGCACGCACGCGCACGCTCGGGCGCGCCCACGCGCACCGCGCGTCCAGCCCGCGCCCCTCGCGCACTGCCCCAGCATGCCCCAGCACGCCCCAGCACGCGCACGCACGCGCATGCACGCGCGCGCGCACTGGTTCCCTGCCCAGCGCCCAGGCACACTGCCCAGGCGCACTGGCCGCGCGCGCGCACGCCCGCGCGCGCCCGCGCGCCCCCGCGCGCACTCCCGCGCGCACCCCCGCTCGTGCCAGAACCCGCGCGCACCCGCGCGCCCGACTGCGCCCGCCAGCGCGCGCGCCCGCGCGCGCAAACCACGCCCAGCTCGCGCCCAGCCCACTCCAAGCTCATTTTAACCCTCCCCAACCCCTCACACACACCCTAACACATCTACCCAACATGCATGACCTTCCCAACACCCCTTTAAGCCAAGAAAATCAAGAAAAGGAGGGGAGGAGCTCACCTTGGGAGGGAAAAGAAAGGGGGAGGTTCGGGGCCCTTCGCGCACCGAATCGCCACCACCGGAACCACCACCACCACCACCTCTCCTCGGCCTCTCCTCAGCCCTCTCATGGCAGCAAAACAGGGGGGGAGATCCATGGAAAGGGAGCTTGAGATAGGGGAGAACAAACAACATCAACAACACACAAGCACAAACCTCTTCTTCCTCCACCACCTCCTCCTCATCTTCTCATTGAATCATTTTATCAAACACTTGGTGGGCATGAATGAGAGAAAGAGAGGGCCAAAAGAATGGTTTTCGACGAGGTGATTTGGGAGGGGAGAGAGAGAGAGAAGATATTTATCACAAATATCTAAGGAAAATTTACTAAGTCGCCCTCCGACTAGAAATTCTGCGCAAGCTTCACTGGAACAGCCATAACTTCCCCGATACAGCTCCGAATTGCTTGATTCCAAGACCGATAGAAAGCTAAGAAGATTATCTACAACTTTCATGTATGCCATGATCAAATAATCTCTCTAGCTAATCCAAAATTAGAGCCGAACATGGAACAGGGCTGCTGCCAGAATTTCCATCCCCGGGGTATACTTGGAAAAATACCCATAACTTTTATTACAAGAATCCAGTTGATCTAATTCCACTTCTGTGCGAAAGCTAACTCAAAACTGGACATCTCATAATAAAATCATATTTAAACCTCTTCATCTTGGATTTTAACAAAATCAAATCCAAAAGCCAAATCAGGAATACATAACTTAGGAAAAAAAAATTATGTACCCAAATCTTCAAACAGAGCGCTCCAAATGACACAGACACAACAGCGCGCACGCGCGCAGCCAACCCCCAACCCGCGCCCAGCCAACCTTTACCCCTTTTTAACCCTCCCCAATCCCCCACACACACTCTAACTCATCTACCTAGCATGCATGACCTCCCCAACCATCCCAACAGCCCTAAAAATCAAAAAGAAGGGGAAGAGGACTTACCAAAAGAGGGAAACGGAAAGGGGGAGATGCGGGGCTCTCGACGCGCCCACGACCACCTCAACCACCACCACCACCACCACTACCTCTTCAGCCTCCTCAGCCTCCTTCTTGGCTGAAAATCAGGGGGGGGGGAAGTTCATGAAAAGGTGCTTGAGAGAGAGGAGATCAACAACAACAACAACACCTACACAAACCTAGACTTGCACTTGCACCTTCTCCTTCTCTTCTCTTTGTGACATTAACACAAACACTTGGGGGGCTTTGAAAGAGAGGAAGAGAGACCAAGAAAAGATGGCGTGGGGAGTGGGAGAGAGAGAGAGGGAGATATTTTGGCCAAATAAATATCTAAAGGAGGGATAGAAATGACTCATTTATCCTTGACTAGAAATTCTGAGCATGCTTTACTAGAACAGCCATAACTTCCTCAATATAGCTCCGAATTGCACAATTCAAAGTCCGTTGGAAAGCCAAGAAGATTATCTACAACTTTCATGTTTATGCCAAGATCAAATAATCCCTTCAGCTATTCTGAAATTACAGCTAAACAGAGAACAGGGCTGCTGCCAGAATTTTTCATCCCCGGGGTATACTTGGTAAAATACCCATAACTTTTACTACAAGAATCCAGTTGATCTAATTCCACTTTTGTACGAAAGCTAACTCAAAACTGAGCATCTCATAATAAAATCATATTTAAACCTCTCCATCTTGGATTTTAACAAAATCAAATCCAAATACCAAATCGGAAATACATAACTTCTAGGAGAAAAATTTTGTAGCCTATTTTTCAATCAGAGCGCTCCAAATGACACAGGCATAACAACAACCAACATCATCAATAAGAATCAATACACATTCAATACCCATCAATAACCCCCAACCACCCACATTCCCAACCATCAAGCCACACCACCACCTCAAACCCTTGAGAGAAAAGTGAGAGAGAAACCCATTTCCTACACCAAATCACTCTCCAAATCCACTCTCCAAAACCCAGGTTAAACCTAGCTTAACCTCTGTCAAACACCCAAATCAAACCCTACCCAGGTTCTACCCAAGTTAAACCAGACACCAGGCGACTACTCCCAACTAGCCGCCCCCCACCAGGCGGCTAAAGACAACTAGCCGGCCCTTCCCTAGCCCACCTCAAGTCCCAATTCTCCTTTAGTCAGGTTCCCGAAGCAGAAGAGGATCCCTGTCTTCACCTCTGTGTACGGCATATCCGTGTCTCAGAGCGGAGACCCCCACAAACTCCCTACGAAGGCGATCAAATCCACCCCCTTGTTTCTTGCTTTTTTTTAGAAAAGCAGGTGGCGATCACAACAACCCCTGAATCCTCCTGAGGACCCGTCAGCCGCCTCAGCCTGGAACGAAACTCCCCCACCACCCCTTCCGAGAGACGATCTGACCGAGCCCGCCAAGGCGCAGCTCTCCGGATCCGAGCCTCCAAAGAACCCCCACACACGCACAACCACCGGAGGAGCCGAGGAGGAAGGAAGAGAGGGCCCCTTTCTTTCCTTTTCCCAAAATCCGATACCGATAGTCACATGCACCCTAATCCTGCTATTGAGTCCCATCTCAAAGCGTCTGCAGCGTGTCTCCTCATCAGCAACAAGGGCAGGAGCGTAACGTGATAGCGTCGTGAATCTCGTTGAATAAGACGCCACTGACATAGACCCCTGCATCAACTGTTGTAACTCCTGCATCACCCGCTGCCGCATCGGGAAAGGAAAATACTTGCCTAAAAATATGTCACGGAACCCAATCCAGGCCAACTGCTCCACACCTCCAGGAATATCAGTCGAACGGGTGGCCCACCAATCTGCTGCATCGTCCTTCAGCATGAATGTGGCTAGAGAGATACGCTGGCGATCCGAGCAACGCATGGTAGAGAAAATCTTATCTATCTCTCGCAACCACCTTTCTGCAGCAAGGGGATCCGCCATCACACCATGGAAAGAAGGGCTGTGGAGCTTCAAGAAAGTAGAGAGGTCGAACTTATGGTCCCAAGCCTCCACACGATGCTCCTCCACCGCCTCGATGGGTCTCTGATCTTGTTATGCCTGTGTCATTTGGAGCGCTCTGATTGAAAATTTGGCTACATAATTTTTTTCTCCTCGAAGTTATGTATTTCCAATTTGGTATTTGGATTTGATTTTGTTAAAATCCAAGATGAAGAGGTTTAAATATGAGTTTATTATGAGATGCTCTGTTTTGAGTTAGCTTTCATACAAAAGTGGAATTAGATCAACTGGATTCATGTAGTAAAAGTTATGGGTATTTTTCCAAGTATACCCCGGGGATGAAAAATTCTGGCAGCAGCCCTGTTCAATGTTTAGCTCACATTTCGGAATAGCTGGAGGGATTATTTGATCGTGGCATAAACATGAAAGTTGTAGATAATCTTCTTGGCTTTCCAACGGACTTTGAATTGTGCAATTCGGAGCTATATTGAGGAAGTTATGGCTGTTATAGTGAAGCATGCTCAGAATTTCTAGTCAAGGATAGATAGGTCATTTCTATCCCTCCTTTAGATATTTATGTGCCAAAATATCTCTCTCTCTCTCTCCCTCCCACTCCCAACGTGGGATTCTTGGCTCTCTCTTCCTCTCTTTCAACCCCCTCCAAGTGTTTGTATTAATTCCTCAAAGAGAAGTGAAGGAGAAGGTGGAGAAGGAAGCACAAGAAGGTTTGTGTGGGTGTGTTGTGTTGTTGATCCTCCTCTCTCAAGCTCCTTTTCATGATCTTCCCCCCCCCCCCTGATTTGCAGCCAAGAAGGGCTGAGGAGAGGCTGAAGAGGTGGTGGTGGTGGTGGTGGTGGTTGAGGTGGCCGTGGGCGCGTCGAGAGCCCCGCATCTCCCCCTTTCCCTTTCCCTCTTTTGGTAAGTCCTTTTCCCCTTCTTTTCTTGGTTTTTATGGCTTAGGGATGGTTGGGGAGGTCATGCATGTTGGGTAGATGTGTTAGAATGTGTGTGAGTGGCTCAATCCAACCCAGTAGGGAGGCGTTCGATGCACGTAGGCGTGCATTGCCCTCCCCTGGGGCATCATAATTGCTTATTAACTTGTGTCAATGAAAAACTATGTTAATGCATGTTTTACTATGATGTAACCATGCCATATTAGACATTGTATGCTAGGGATATACATCCATGTATCATGTATAGAGGCCCATACATGTCTAGACACCATGTCCCATGCTTGAAAAGCCTTGATCTATGCATGTTTCCATTTAGTTTAATTTCATTAAATCAAAATGAGATGATGTTGGTATGAGCATCCCTTAGAAAATATTATAACTTTGTTATTATAATATATGTTTCCCCGCATCTCAGTTATGCGCCCTGGAGGAATTCTTGAGAATTCATGACATTAGTAGTGTTAGAAATCGTTGTCGACGGATCCAAGAGGATCGTATCCGTGTGAGTAGGCTGTTTTCTCCCCTTCGTTGAATCCGAGTAGGGACTCCCCGGCGTTGGGAAAGCTGTCCTGACAGAGGGCTCCCATCTGTAGGTACCACCGATGCGTTCGGAGGGTACTGATCGTGGGAGTATACCAGGTAGAGGCTACGCGAGGGAGAGGCTACTGGTGGACAAGGGTGGAGAGCAGTCTAGTCTGTCCCAAAAGGCCCATGTCACCCCTAAAGGGTGAGGGTGAGGGTGGGGTGGGTCGGCGATGTTACGACCCACTAGCTTGTGCAGTTACTCCCGTTTAGGGACTTTAACTATTATAAGGTTAATATGAGTTGTGTTGCATAGATTGTGCCATTCATTGAGCGTGTGGCTCACCCCTCGCATATTCTTTTCCTCCAGGGTTTACTTAGTCGGATCTGAAGGAGGAGCTCCCCGAGGCATCACATCAGTAGCGGAGCAGCATTCACGTTTTGGGTTCTGCGAGTGAGAGGCCATCAGCATCCCCTTCTTTGCTTGTATGTATTGTTATCCGTGCTTGGGCACAACACTTGTATATGGATGTCTTTGTTTATATTGGCTCTCACAGGACAGTTGATTATGTATTCTGGTCTATAATATGTCTTTGAATTACAGACTCAGTCGTTTAAGCTTCCGCTATATGTATATATATTATGTCAGCTACATTATTGATTGTGTTGTCATTTTTGATGTTGTTTAGAGTCTTTTATTGATCTCCTGTATGGACTGCTGATATTATATATATTTACCACGTATCGGGGACGGCCGCCCTGGGGCGTGACAGTATCTACTGCTACAGGAATTTCCACATGATCCCTCGGCACCTGAGGCACAATCGGTGGGTCTGGCACAGCTGACATCTGCGGAGCCGCCTGGTGGGCCTCATGCAGTGCCCTAATCTCATGGGACTGCTCCTCCAACGCTCTCGACTGAGTCTCTAACATATCAGCGAGGCAAGTGAAGGCATGCTCCCAGGCGGGAGGCTCCGGCTTAGGTCTTGGTCCCAAGGCAGAGGACCCCGCATTTGACCCAGCTCCATCAACAGGACCAGAAGCTCCAGAAGCTTTGGGGCGACCACGTCCACGTCCCTTGACGCAAGGAGGCATGTCAGCAACCTATAAAGTGAGGCACTAGGATTAGAATACTCAAATAGGAATCCTACGACGCAACTACACGACACGACTTAGGCTTAGATAGGACCAGGCTCTAATACCAACTTTGTTACGCCCCGGAGTGGCCGTCCCCGATTTGTAACAATAATAGCCATATCAGAATATCATATAGGAGGCTAACAAGATAACCACATATAAGGACTGGTAGAGCAAGACTAGACTAGGAAGCAGAAACATAATATAAACAAGTCTATAACCAAAAATATCATTACAGACAGAGGGTATACAATCACTGTCCTGTGTGAGCCAAGTCTGATCAACAAAGAGAATACATACATCATGTGCCCATGCACCAAAAAGAAATACATACAAAAACAACAAGAATGCTGACAACCTTGCTCGCTAATCTTAAAAGACGGACGTAACACAGGCAGCCAAGAAACACCTCATGAGAGCTCCTTCTTCGAGACCTACTCTACCTCCACTGGAGAGAAACAAAGGAAAACGAGGGATGAGCTAAAAGCTCAGTGAATAGTCAACCACCACACAATGAAGATAATACATAGTCAACACTTAAACGAATACACAACAAGTTGTCAACAAATACTCTACAATCACTCCACGTCATCCGGTAGCCCTCTCCCAGGTAGCCCTCTCCCTAGCAGCCTGCCCACGACGGTACCAGTCACGGGGAGGCACCTCACAGGGTAGCTCCGACGCTAGGTAGCTTCAACGCACGATGACGTTGGGGTGATACACTCCACACTCGCGGGGATCACATTGATCAACGTATACCATACTCGATAACTAGCTAGTTGAAATCCATAGAATTCCCAACAGGTGCATCACGAGGACGCGGGGAAAGCTATTTCTTATCCATACTTACTAATGTTAATTATGACCTTAAAAACTAGTCATACACACATCTATAAAAAAAACAGGGTATAAAGTTATTACTATGAGCATGAGATAATTAAGCACCCACCAAACGTGCAAACAGGATGTAAGGACAAGTAGAGGCAAGAATTATAGCTAACTCGAAGGAGCATATCAATAAGTATGTGCAAATGATCCTACAACATGGTATTTAATCCTACATAGCACATCCATCATCATATACAAGCAATACAACCCAAAAGTTCTCTATAGTATCATCCCATTGCATAAAATACACTATAGTGCCTAACAAGCATGCTATTATTACTTCTATTGCATGGGTCGGACCACTCACCAATACCAAATCGTCACTCGCTCAATCCACGAGGAGTTGATGTGGGATAGCGAGCAGGGCGAGAGTGGGAAGAGCACGACGCACTCCCACCACAGCACAAACTTGCAAGAAAATTGATAACTTCTAGATCCTACAACCAATGGTGCTAAAATTGAATATGATAACTCCTGACACATAAACAAGCATATATCATCAAGGCACCAACTCCAGATATAGATCACAGCATGCATAATAGCATAAAAACTCACACATGCCAGAACTGGCTCGTCTACCCCCAAACATCCATGAACTTTCTTCACGCCAGCACCAAGTACACGTCCAAAAATTCTGAAATAATTTACACACATTCATTCACATGTGAGGAGCATAATCCATGAAGACATCGGAGTCTAATTAAACCTCTAACTTCTAGAAATAAATTAGTTTCAGAAGCTGGTCATTTAACGCGCGAATCTGGACAGTCCTTAGAGATTGGCTTATAACTTCCAACACAGATAACATTTTAACCCCAAATTTCATACATAGAATCTAGACATAAGCATGATCATGGAACATGAAGACCTGAACCTCTGAATATGACTCTAGATACGAGTCTTACAAGGATTTCAAGAAGACAGAGATCTGCCATACCTCTCTAAGCATTAAACAAGTCTCCCATCACCATAATCACTTTCTCCACAACTAACCACAGCTGATCCACACAAAAACAGAGCAAACAGAGAGGGGAGGAAGGGTTAGGAAGGGAGAGTAACTTAATACAAGCATACACAAGCTATTCAACATACCTGAACAACCCACACATTTCCCCCAACAATGATCCACCAAAAAATTTTCACAAACACCCCTACCAAACCCTCTCAACAAGGTCCAGCTGAGATAGCCACAAAAGAGAGAGAAAGAGTAGAAGAAAATGAGGGTTTGAGTGAGATAAAGTCACTTGAAGGGTTTATATAGTGGTGAAGCTAATAAGGGGGTGAACTTAAGCTAAGCTTACCCAACTATTCAATAAAAGGAAAAAAAATAACCAATGGGGAGGTGAGACTTCTTAAGCTCACCCAAGGTGTCCCTATCACACCAAGAGGGTTATAATTATCCATAGCTAATCCACCACCAACCAGTAACAAATGAAAATCCGGATACCAATCGGAACTGAAAACCCAAAAAAAATAAAATAAACATTTCCAATTATACCAAGGCAGTTATCAAACCAAAGAAAATACTGATAAATCATTCAACTAGGGAGAACAATCACCAAAATAATAATAATAATAATAACAACACTCATATTATAAATTCTAAAATGACACAAACTTAACAAGAAGGGAGAGGAAAGAAGTTGTTTTGGCATGAGAGAGAGAGAGAGAGGGAGAGAGAGACAGAGAGAGACATCATTAATTGATGTGTCAGAGAGTTTTGAATTTCAAAATTCGTCCCCCGAATTTCAAAATTCATCCGCCCGGAAATAAAGAAAGCAGAGAAAAGCCACATCAGATCCTGCCACATCGGATTGCTGAGGTATATCATTTTCCTTTAGAGAAATTGAATATAATTGAAGATGCACTTGAACTACTCTCAAAATTCAAAGTGTACACTCTATAGGTAACTACACAATTCATTTACATATAGCACTTTTTTTTTCTAGGTTTATGAAAAAGTGAGGAGAGAGAAACACCAAAACTCCTCTTCGTAGGATGGGAAAGGTACCCCCTTTTTAGTGAGGGGACTAGGGTTCAAGTCTTGCCGCCTGCTGATCGGGAAAGATTTGACCAAGAAAAAAAAAAGCCGGGCTGAGGTGGGGCTAGGGTTCAGTCTCCACCACCTGCTGAGGTGGAGACTTCGAGCCGGGCTGCATTCGGGGCTGAGTATATCATTTTCCTTTAGAGAAATGGAATATAATTGAAGATGCACTTGAACTACACTCAAAATTCAAAGTGTACACTCTACAACTAACTACACGATTCATTTACATATAGCACTTTTTTTTCTAGGTTTATGAAAAAGTGAGTAGAGAGAAACACCGAAACTCCTCTTCGTAGGATGGGAAAGGTACCCCCTCTTTAGTGAGGAAACTTCGATTCGAGTCTTGCCACTTGATGATAGAGGAAGATTTGACCAAGTAAAAAAAAAATTTACCCACAAAAAAAAAATTGAGGAGAGAGGAAACCTGATCGAGAGGGAGGGCTAGAGGGGGGTGTTAGTGTAACCGAATGGGTAGGTTACAACTTGTTGAACAGGTTACCTATGCATCTAAACCAACCATTAGATCAATGGAAATTGAATTGGATGATCAGTGTTCTGTCCCGCACAATACTCCCCAAGCCCCGCACTGTCCGCATAAAATCAACTCTCTCTCTCTCTCTCTCTCTCTCTATATATATATATATATATATATATATATATATAGGGAAGTGATTATATATATAGTGAAATGATAAGATGCGGTCACCATACCCTCTTCCTTAGGTGTGGTCACCGTGTCATTACCATCCGATTAAATGGATTTTAATCAGATGGTTAAAATAACCACCCCATGAAATCACATATATCCCTATGAATCATGATCCCTCTTTTTTCTCCACATGATCTCCTTTTTTATCTCTTGTGATTCTTTTATGGACCATTTTCTCACTATTTGATTAAATGCACCATTTTTGTATGGTGATTAGAAGGTGACCGCATATTAAAAGAGGGTATGGTGTCCACACCATATCACCTATATATATATATATATATATATATATATATATATATATATATATATATATATATATATATATATATAT
Organism: Acorus gramineus; assembly: GCA_030737835.1. Taxonomy (NCBI): domain Eukaryota; kingdom Viridiplantae; phylum Streptophyta; class Magnoliopsida; order Acorales; family Acoraceae; genus Acorus; species Acorus gramineus. Next base: position 197,008 of record JAUJYN010000053.1, on the reverse strand, counting down.
ATATATATATATATATATATATATATATATATATATATATATGGAAGTGATTTAGTGCGGTCGTGCAGTTTTTAGTTCACCGTGTGGGATTACTTGTCGTCCGCCGGATTACATTTCCACCAATCAAATGTAAAAACAAAAGTGCATCGATGTGGACGTGCATTGATGGAGTGCTTTTTTAAAAAAAAAAAAAGCAATCGAACCGGTCAACAGGTACCCAATTTAAACTCAAATAACACTCTCTTCCTCACCATTTCTCATATAGAAAAACTGAAACAAAAAAATCAACACCCAACACGCTCTCTGTTTCTCTCTCTCTCTCTCATTTCTCACCACCCCCAACTGTAACTCCCTCTCATCACCCCCACATCTATGAATCAGATCTTAAAATAATTTTTTTTTCTATTCTATATTTTATTAAGATTTCTTACTTTTCTTTAACAATAATGATTTTTAAGCCTCAAATTTTAGGCCCCATCAAAAGCCCCATGAGTTGACACATGTACAATATTTATTATATCTTTGTATTATATTTTTGCTATTATTGCTCTCCATATATTTGAAGAGGTGGTTACAATTTAGAATGATTGCATCAATTCCATTTGTTCTTTAAATTTTTTCTTGTGTGATCCCTTCCAATTGACGATCAATTTTTTCTTGTGTTATGGGTTTTGGAAGTTCTGTGGATGAAGATCAATTGACGGTGAGTTTGGAAAGACAGATTTTATGATCTTGGTAGGTAAAAAAATTGGATTTTGTTTTTGGAGTTCTAATGAAAAGCTTTGTTTGACATTTTTTTTTTTTTGTCAAAATAAGATGTATTAGGTTTCGGTTCTTCTGATTCAGTTTTGACTCTTTGGATTTTCTGATTTTGATTATATTTTTTAGCTTTGTTTGACATGTATTGAATCTGAATTTCATTTTAAATTCAGATACATGGCGTGTATCTTGATTTACATGCATTGTTGTGTACCAAGTATGATCTATACAATCGTTTATGATTGTGTGTTTTGTGTATAATTATGCATAATGTGTCATTCATCATATTTTTTAGCTTTGTATCAACATTTTTCAACTAATTTAGATTCAAGATTTTCAAATACAGTGCACATTCACTTGTATGGAATGTGTATTTGTTAATTCAAATTCCAGATACACCTGTATCTGAATTTGAATTCCAGCCCATTTTTTTAATGTATTTGTTAATTCAAATTCCAGATACACTTGTATCTGAATTTGAATGTCAGTCCATTTTTTGAAGGTTGTTATTTTTATTTTTATGGATTTGAATAATGTATAGCTGATTAATATTTAATTGTTTATTGTTGACATTTTGAAGACCTTTTATGAATTTTCTGTGCAGTTCTCAGTAGCATGTAGACCATATTTGTTCATTTGGATTTTTAAATAAATTATTGTATCTTAATTGATAACATGTGGTTGAGGCTCTTTTTTTTCACCAGGCCGTGATGGTGTTTAAGATACAATCTACCTGTTTATTTCGCAAAAAAAAAAAAAAGCGATGGTGAAGTATCGATTGTGGGAACAAATCTGTCCTTTTTTCGTTTGTATGGTTTCGCCCAAATCAAAACCCTAAAATTCAAATTTTTTGAAAACATGTTAAGTCTTAATGGTGTCACTCTTTGTGGGATTCAGTTACGATAGTTAGTTGGAACCAATTTTTAAAATTATAAGAATGGTAGTCTTGTCATTGTCATTTTTTGTGGTTAGAAAAAGTTAAATAGGGAACTAATAGGAGAGTGTCACCTATTGGGGCTCATAAATGGGGCTTAATTTCTGGGGTCCAGGTAGCAGCACTGTTTCTTTAAAATACTTTATGTTCATTTAAAAGCTCTTTTAATTATTATTTGATATGTAAAGAAAAAAATCAACACACATGTTATTTTGACATTTATATTTTTTTTTATTGTTTTATTCGATTGATTTAAATTTTCATTTATTATTTTTAGTCCCTATTTTATTATTGGATAATTAATATATATTTTCAAAACTTATCCATATCTTTTTCTTCATTTTGTTTGACCACAAGTTATTTTTCACTTCTATTTTTTTATTTTTATGTTATTCATATTTTTCATTTATTTTGTCTGATATTGTGTAAATAAATAAAATTAAATTTTGAAACTTTTGTTTTTTTGAATAGGGACCCATTTTATAAACACGCCTAGAGCCCCATCTCATTCAGCTAATCTTAGGGGTGGCCTTGATACCAATCTTTTAAAAATTGAATCGACCGATCGGTTCAACCGCTTCAACTGTCAACCAACCCGGATCCGGTCCGGTTCAACCTCCAAACCAGTCCACTTCAGAAACCGTTCTAAAATTGAAAAATAGTTCAACCTATTGGTTGAACTGCCAGTTTTGCAGAATCGTTGTCAGGTTAGTGTAGGTGTCAAAAAAAATTCATTGAAATGATGTTTAAAAGCCCAAAAATCACTTTCTTCAAAACAACAAAAATATATAAATATTAATTTTTTAAAATTGTAAAGCGTTATTTAGATGAGTCCTCTTACAAAACTGAGTTATTTTCTTTTATTTATGTTTAGGTTATGATATTTATTTATGAAATGTAATTTTTCAACATCCTCCTACAAATGATAAAACATTAGTTTGGTTATGTCTCCTAAAAAATTTTAAAATATCAATTACTTTTTAATTATTAAAATGATTAACATATTTTTTTACGTCATGATAACGTCACTACAGTTCAATTCTGGCTAACCTAATAGTTGAACTAATGACCGGGTCATTTTTCTGGTTCATTGAAAAGTTTAAAACATTGCTTAATACAGATAGTCTAAAAATGAAGATTAGAATTATATTCAACCCTTTTTTTCATCAAATTTAATCTTTCCCTTTTTTATCACGTTCAATAAATATACGTCAACTAATAAACAAACAAAGAGACACCATTTATAGAGCAACACTTTTTTCTCATATTCAAAAAAAAAAAAAATTTACCAGAGGGTGGTCGTTAGGGTCACGGAGGGAGAATAGCTGTGTGTGTGATTTTTATGTTAATTGGGACCGGTTGACCGGTTATGTTTGCTTTTTTTCAAAACCCTCCATCAATGCACGTCCACATCAATGCAATTTTTTTTTTAAAACTCTCCATCAATGCACGATTTTTTGCATTTGATGGATGGAAATGTAATCCGACGGTTGACCGGTGAATCCAAAACTGCACGACTGCACTAAATCACTTCCCTCTCTCTCTCTCTCTCTCTCTCTATATATATATATATATATATATATATAGATATATTGAGTTTGAGAGAAAAAGAGATATTGGGAGAGAAAGAGACGGCAAAATCATGTTCTGTTAAGGATAAAAGAGAAACAAAAAATAACATATTGAATGGAAGTTGAATGGAAGAATCTAAATAAAATGTCACCACTAACTGAGGGACCTAAAGAAAACTTAAAATTGTCCATAGACTTATTGTTAATATGAAGATAGGCAATGGACCCCTCATTAATTTCCCCTATATTATATGAGTATATAATCTACTACAAATTTCTCATAGTGAGTTAGAACTGCACTAGTAATCGCAAGAATGACTCACTGTATCAGCCATACAAGACAGCTTCACTGTCACTCAAAAAGAGAAATTACTGATATTTGAAGAGCCCTTCTGTAACCCATTTGAAAATTAAAAGATAAGTATTGAATTAGAACAAGATCCAAAGATCCAAAAAATGAACAAAAAAGACACTTTTTTACTTCAACTTTAACATGAAACACCATGGATGAATGTACTCGTTCCATTTTCATAGTGGAAATACAATGTGATCATTGATGAATAATTTTTCATGGAGCAGGGAACATATTATTAAATTATATTGCGTTGTTTCGAGCTTGTGTATTGGATGCTTTTCTTTTCTGATGAACTGAGAAAATTAAAAAGAACACAGTTGTTTGGTTGAACTTGATGAATAAAATGATGAGTCAAAAATTTTGCAGTTAATTCATGTGCATGTGCAGATAAATAATGATTTAACAAAATGATGATTAAAGCCTAAATAAGGAGTCCAAACATGAGACACGAATTGAACATGGCGTACAAGTCATTGATAAAAGGGGAATTACCATATAAATAAATAACGGAGTACTCAAATTAGTGATTTCAGAATTCTGTTTTTTTTATTTAACAACATTGTCACCTAAAGTGGACTTAACTTTGTTATATCGTCTAATCCTTAAAGTCACCGCCTCATCACATGTTAGGAAAACAATTTAAAAAAAGGGATTTTTAGTTTGGGCAGCTCTATCCCCACCATGCTATTTGCTGTCCCCCCCAACCAAAAAAAATAAAACACATAAAATCTGTTTGATTTTAGAATCCATTAATCCCACTAGCTACCCCTCCCCACCAGCCCAAAAACTAAGAAAGCCCTTTCCCACCACCTGAGTCAAAATAAAAGACACACCTGGAGTCAAACAGATGTACTAGTTGACGACAAATGCGCAGTCGACATGGGTTTTAGTGGGCGACAATAGGTCCGTCAAACAAACCATTAGGAAGCATATGTTCTAGAATTCGTTTGACAAATTTGGAGTCGAGCAGATGTACTAGTTGACGAAGCCTATATTCTGGAATTCGTTCGACAAACCTGGAGTCGAACATATGTACTAGTTGACGACAAATGTGCAGTCAACCTGGGTTTTAGTGGACGACAATAGGTTCGTCGAACAAACCATTAGAAAGCCTTTGATCTGGATGGCGTTTGACCACGACTCCTCGGCCATTTAAAGTACTATGCGACAAACATGAGTCGACCTATGGGATTATTGGCAACAGAAATGCCGTCGAATGAATCATATAAGGGAGCTTGTGTTCTAGAAGGCGTTCGACAATCTTACTATTGTACATATATACTATTGGACGACTACGGGTCAGTCCACCTGGGGGATCCTTGGCGACGATAGACTCATCGAACAATTACAGTGTAGTGATCTGTCTTGAACTATGATGCCATAGAATCAATTGATGAACGAAAAAAAAACACTAGTTGTTACACAAGATGAAACATTTTATCATGATGATTGGATTCTCACATATATTAGCTAAATAAGGGAATACATAAAAGAGCTTCATATGTCAAATTCATGCATGACTTTTCTTTATCATTCACATCCCAACTGATCATTCGCACACATTTTAAAAAGGCATTCATTACAAACATGAATATTCAAAATGTTATGGGCCATTCAAAACCAAATGAATGCCATGTTCTTGGGGTTTAGTCTCCCCTCTCACAAAATATGACAAGTACTGATAAAGTGATAACAAGGCGGTTGTGATAAAGTCATTTGTGTCGATCAATGTCTTAATTTGCTTCGAATGTCATTCCACACTTGCTGTGTCGGGAAGTGGTGTGCCATTCTCCAAGTATAGAAGCACATCTCAGATGCTGGATTGCGTAGAAGAAATAGTTGTCCTCTTATCCAGTAATGGCTGAAGATGTTGTATTACAATTTTCTTAAGCTACAAATAAAAAAAGACGTGTCAAAAGAAGGAATTCATACACTCTAATTACACTAAAAATAACAATAATTCAATAGTATACCATTTGGACATTAGACTAAAAACAGCTAACAGCTGGAGATTGGAACCTTTCAAATATTGGTTTTCTGTTTTATGAATGATAATTAATTGTTTTGGCAACCACATCAACCTAAATATTTGTTCCACACGTGCAGGACAACCGGATGAGCCAAATAAGTTATATTTTCTCACTTTAAATAATCAACATTGAACTTCTAATATCTCACTAAACTAAGGGCAAAGCGTGTATATATTATAAAAATCAGGTTGTGTTTAATTCTTTATGATATCCAGCTATATCTACCTTCTTTTTTCTTCTCTTCTAATCTTCCTTACTAGTTTTATTATGGTCTTATGTAACCACTTGGACGGCCAATTTTATTGTTTCAAAGGTTTACAAATCCTGAGAGGATAATACAACAAAGTCACAGATATCAAAATCCAACTATAATAAAGAGTATTGCATTCATGTTGTATATAAAATTCTGCAATGAATAAGGTCCTCTCATATAAATGGTTGTCGTAGCCTTCTACAGATCATCAAATTATGTTTTCTGAGAATGCGAACTATACAAAAACTATAGTGGAATTGCCTAAGAAAGAAATTCATTTATATTAAATATTAATACTGTTATGTTAGAAAACTTCAATAGCCAAATTTATATCTACATCCATCTTCAATATTAAACACTAAATACAATACAATTCAATAAAAAAATATCCCCAACTTTCTTTAGAAAACCATAAGTTTCTATCCCAAGCTATATAAAAAAAAAAATTGAATAACCAATCTTTCTATCCACATTCTATCCCAAACTCTAGGTTTCAATCCATATTCTATCCCAAACCATATGTTTATATCCCAAACCATTATTTTTTTTTTACTAACCAATCTTTTAATCCACATTTTATTCCAAACCCCAGGTTTTAATCCACACCTATCATAAATGATACGCTTCTATCCCAAACCACAATTTTTTTAAAAAAAACAATCTTTCAATCCATATTTTATACCAAACCCTAAGTTTCTATCCACATTATATTTCAAACCCTATATTTCAATCCACATTCTATCTCAAACCCTAGATTTCTATCCCAAACCCTAGATTTTTTGAATGACTATTCTTTCAACCACATATTGGTTTTCTATCCCAAACCCTAAATAATATTTTTGTTCAATAATCAATCTTTCATTCCAATACACTAAGAATAAGATAAAAAAATATACATTCAAGAACAAAGAAGGGCACATAGCTGTATGTTCTTTGCAGATAGTGGACGATGGTATGAGTTCTCCTTTTTCAATGGCTGGTCCGGTGGGAGGAAGAGGAGAGGAGGGCAGATCAGGTGAGAGGGAGCTGAGACGAGAGGAGAGAAGAAAAAAAATCTTTGAGTAGAAGACAGAGGAGAGGAGGAAAGAAAAAACAAAGAAAACTTAGAGAGTGGTGAGATTAGAATTTCACTTGCATGTAATATATATGGTGGTGGGATCAGGTTTTATAATGGGCATGGCTTGTGGGATCATCTGTTATATATGTGTCACTTTTAGCCTTCTGGTCACCTTTGGAACATTTCTGGCAGTTTTTCAACTTTTTCTTTTTTCGATCGGAACCGCTAAAATTTTGGACTTTTAGCTATCTGCATGAGTTCGAGAATTCCGATTGAAAATCTAACGGTACATTATGTGTCCTGGTGCCATTTCAAACCACTCACAAAATTTCATCGAATTTCGGTAACGTTTCAGAATTTGGTAGTTCCAATCGTATCCGAATTTTGACCGAGTGGGAATGTCAAAGGGGGGACTTGACCAAGTCAAAGAAGACTTTGACCAAGTCAATTTTGACCATTGACTTGGTCAAATGGTTTTTTTTTTTGTGTGGTTGGGTTGACTCAAGTCAATCCCCACCAACCAAATTGTTCTAAGTGTGTGAGTGTGTGTGTGTGTGTGTGTGTGTGGCCCTATTTGTGGGCGTCTACCCCTTCTTCCCCATCTCCATCTCTCTCACTCACTCCATCTCATTCCCTCTTCTTTATTCCCCCCATTAGAGGTAGTAGAAGAAGAAGAAAAAGAAAACCCTAGAAGGGAAAAAGAAAGGTAAGGGTGTGATCTACCTTTCCATGGTTTTTGTTTTGATTTCCCCTTTCTCTACCTCCCTCTCATGGCTTCCCCTCCTCCCCTGTTTTAGCCATCTTTAGGCCTTGTGAGTGGCTGAGGTGGTGGTGGTCTTGGTGGTGGCGGTTGTGGTGGTTTGGTGCGCGAAGGGCACCCGAGCTTTCCCCCTTGTTCTTCCTCTCCTTGGTTAAGTCTTCCTCCTCCGCTAGCTTGGTAGATGTTTGATTAGGGTATATAAATGGTTATGCATGCTATGCATAGGTGTTAGGGGGTGTGGGTGGGCTGAGGAGGGGGTGGAAGGGGCTCGGGCGCGCGTGTCTGCGCGCGCAGACAGGCGCTGGCGCGCGCTGGCGGGCGCGCCCGCGTACGAGCAGACGCGCGGGGTGCACGTGGGGTGATGTGCGGGCGCGTAGTGCGCGCGGGTACGCGCTGGGCTGGACGCGCGGCAGCGCGTCTGGGCGCGGGCAGGGGCGCGGCAGTGCGCCAGGGGCGCTGGGGCGCGTGCGTGCGTGCGCATTCGTGCGTGCGCGTGCGGGGGGCCATGCGTATGGCTGCCCGAGGGTTCGGGAGGGTGTCGGGGCACTCGGACTCGCGTGCGTACGCGCGTGCTCGCATGCGTGCGGGTCCGTATGCATGCTTGTCCGAGTATTGGGTATTTCTAGTAAATTTCTTATGTATTTGTGTAGTTTACTCACCATATTGAATGCCCATGTCTTGCAGATCTTGACGGACGGTCACGCAACGACCCGGGTTTCGGTGAGTGGGACAATCCAACCCAGTAGGGAGGCGTTCGATGCACGTAGGCGTGCATTGCCCTCCCCTGGGGCACCATAATTGTGTATTAACTTGTGATAAATGTAAACTATGCAATGCATGATTAATATGATGTAACCATGCCACATTAGACTTGTATGCTAGGGATATGCACCCTTATATCATGTATAGAGGCCTATGCATGCCTAGACACCATGTCCCTTGATTGGAAAGCCCCGAACTATGTATGTTCCCATCTAGTTTAATCTAATTAAATCAAAATGAGAGCATATTGTTATAAGCATGCCTTAGAGAATATTATAACCTTGTTGTTATAATATATGTTTCCCCGCATCTTAGTTATGCGCCCTGGAGGAATTCTTGAGAATTCATGACATTATTAGTGTTACAAATCGTTGTCGACGGATCCAAGAGGATCGTATCCGTGTGAGTAGGCTGTCTTCTCCTTTTGGTTGGATCCGATGTAGGGACTCCCCGGCGTTGGAAAGCTGACCTGACAGAGGGCTCCCGTCCGTAGGTACCTCCGATGCGTCGGACAGTACTGATAGTGGGAGTATACCAGGTAGAGGCTACGGAGTGTGGGAGAGGCTACCGGGTGGACCAGGGGTGGAGAGCGGTCTAGTATGCCCCAAGAGGCCCATGTCACCCCCGTAAAGGGTGAGGGTGAGGGGGGAGGTGGGTTGGCGATGAAACGACCCACTAGAATGTGTAGTTGCTCCCGTTTTAGGGACTATAAATTATTTAAGGTTAATATGAATTGTGATGCATAGATTGTGTCATTCACTGAGCGTGTGGCTCACCCCTCGCATATTCTTTTCCTCCAGTTATATCTGAGTCGGATCTGAAGGAGGAGCTCCCCGAGGCACCACAGCAGTAGCGGAGCAGCGTCACGTTTTGGGTTCTGCGAGTGAGAGGCCATCAGCATCCCCTTCTTGATTGTATGTATTGTTATCCGTGCTTGGGCACACACTTGTATTTGGATGTCATTGTGTATATTGGCTCTCACAGGACAGTTGATTATGTATTCGGGTCTGTAATATGTCTTTGAATTACAGACTCAGTCGTTTAAGCTTCCGCTATTTGTATATATTATGTCCTGTGTTGTCATTTTCGATGTTGTTTAGAGTATTTTATTGATCTCCTGTATAGACTGCTGATATTATATATATTTGCCACGTATCGGGGACGGCCGCCCTGGGGCGTGACAAAAGTTGGTATCAGAGCCTGGTCCTGTCAGAGCCAATTGTTTTCTTAGAGATGAGTCCTAGGATTTCTATATGAGTATTCTGATCCTAGTGTCTGTTTCTTAGGTTGCTGATATGCCTCCTCGCAGAGGAATGCGTGGACATGGTCCCTCTCGGCCTTGGAGGTTCCCGGACCTACCAGAGGCGAGGAGTCTACTGGAGGGTCCTCGGCTATGGGGCCAGGACCGGCGCAGGAGCCTCCTGCATGGGAGCGTGCTTACGCTCGTATCGCAGATCTGGTGGAGACTCAGACTAGGGCACTGGAGGCCCAGACTAGGGCGTTAGCTGATCAGGCACGAGAGATCCAGGAGCTGCGGGCGGCCATGAGGCAGTTCCACAGGTCCCCTTGGTGGCAGATCCACCGGTGGTGCCCGACGTACCCCCTGTCCCCGTGGTGATTCCGGTGGTGGGAGTTCAGGATCCCCTGGAGAGGGAGGTGGAGCTAGAGGCTGCAGCACGAGTGCATCAGAGCGGCCTCACTGCCTTTCTGAAGCTCCACCCTCCCGAGTTCCATGGCCAGACGGCGGACCCCCTTGCCCCTGAGCGTTGGTTGATGGAGGTAGACAAGATCTTCTCGACCATGCACTGCACCGACCGCCAGCGTGTCTCCCTGGCCACCTTCATGTTGAAGGGTAGCGCCGCCGACTGGTGGGCTACCCGATCGGTGGACATCCCCGAGGGAGTGGAGCGACTTCTATGGGCTGGGTTCTGGAGATACTTCCTGGAGGAGTACTTCCCAGTTTTGACACGCCAGATCGTGATGCGAGAGTTCGAGCAGCTGACGCAGGGCTCCATGTCAGTCGCTGACTACTCCACACGCTTCACGAGGCTTCTTGGTGATGGATGAGGAGACGCGATGCCGTCGTTTCGAGATGGGTCTCATTAGCACCATCCGGGTGCATGTCACCTCGCAGGCATTCACGAGGTACTCAGACTTGGTGTCTCGTGCGAAGACAGTCGAGCGAGACCTTGGGGTCCCTTTGGGGGTTCCAACCCCTTCTGCAGACCAGAGTCCCCCAGGAGCCAGGACCAGGGACATCGCAAGAAGAAGCGGCCCCGCTTTGATCAGTCAGCGGCCGCCGCTACTCCAGTCGATGTGGTGCCAGCGCGAGGTCCAGCACCCATTGCGGCAGTACCAGTCCAGGCCAGGCAACCGAAGAGGCGGCGCTGTTACCATTGTCAGCGCGTCGGGCATATTTTATATAATTGCCCTGATGCTGGCCGACCCCGTGTGCTGCGCCCGCAGCAGCAGCAGCTACAGCAGCAGCCACAGGGTGGCCGAGTTGACCAGAGGAGGCAGCCAGTGCAGCCTGCGAGGCGTGCCCCTGCTCCTCAGCCGCAGTTTGTTCAGGGTCGAGTTGCAGCACTTTCAGCCGAGGAGGCGCAGGCTTCGGGTAGCGTGGTCCGAGGTATTGTTTTGATCTCCCAGCTCCCTGCATATGTGTTATTTGATTCCGGAGCCACGCACTCGTTCGTGTCTCCCGTTTTTGCGAGACGGATGGGTGTCCGCCCCTCTTGATGTTATGCTGGAGATATCATTGCCCGTCGGAGACCGTATTCTCCTCCGTTCTGTTTACCGAGGGTGTACCGTGGTGATTGCGGAGCATGAGTTTCCAGTAGAGTTGGTAGAGCTCGCCATGACGGACTTCGATGCCATCCTGGGAATGGATTGGCTCTCAGCTAGTCACGCCAGCATCGACTGTTTTGCGAAGTCGGTGTCTTTCCACCTTCCGGGTCGGAGATCTTTCCAGTTCGTGGGCGATCGTGACATAGCCCCTTTGGGGTTCGTGTCATCTATCCAGGCGTGGAGACTCCTTCAGGGAGGATGTGAGGGCTTTCTGGCGTATATTGCTGAGGAGGACGCACCACTGCGGGCAGATATCAGTCAGACTCCGATCGTGGCGGAATATCCAGAGGTTTTCCCCGATGATCTTCCGGGATTACCGCCGGATCGCGCGATCGAGTTTGAGATTAATCTAATTCCGGGGACCGAGCCGATTTCGAGAGCTCCGTACCGGATGGCCCCAGCAGAGCTGAAGGTGCTCAAGGAGCAGTTGGAGGAGTTGCTCGAGAAGGTCCGAGTGTTTCTCCGTGGGGAGCCCCTGTTTTGTTCGTTCGGAAGAAGGACGGTTCGCTGCGTCTTTGTATTGATTACAGGCAGCTGAACAAGCGGACCGTGAAGAACAAGTACCCCTTGCCACGGATTGACGATCTGTTTGACCAGCTCCAGGGAGCGCGTGTCTTTTCTAAGATCGATCTCCGTTCGGGCTACTATCAGCTGAAGATCCGGGAGTCAGATATTCCGAAGACGGCCTTTCGTACCCGTTATGGGCACTACGAGTTCCGAGTACTGCCGTTTGGGTTGACGAATGCGCCGGCAGCCTTCATGGATCTGATGAACCGGGTGTTTCGGCCCTTCCTCGACTCCTTCGTAGTAGTCTTCATCGATGATATTCTGGTGTACTCGAGGAGTCTTGAGGAGCACGCTGACCATCTCCGCACTGTCTTGGAGACTTTGGCCCGACATCAGTTGTTCGCCAAGTTCAGTAAGTGCGAGTTTTGGTTGGAGCGTATGGCCTTTCTAGGCCACGTGATTTCCGGCGAGGGTATATCTGTGGACCCGGACAAGACGCTCGCCGTGTCGAATTGGCGTCGACCGTCGAACCCCACAGAGATTCGGAGCTTCCTGGGTTTAGCGGGTTATTATCGGAGGTTTGTCGAGGGTTTCTCGAAGATAGCTGTTCCTCTGACCCGCCTCACTCGGAAGGATGTCCGGTTCGAGTGGTCCCCAGCTTGCGAGGAGAGCTTCCTGGAGTTGAAGCGAAGGCTCACCTCAGCGCCAGTTCTTACCATTCCGTCTGGGAGTGGTGGATTCGCAGTCTACTCCGATGCATCGCGGCTGGGTGTGGGTTGCGTCCTGATGCAGTACGGTAAGGTTGTGGCTTACGCGTCGCGTCAGTTGAAGCCCCATGAGCAGAATTACCCCACCCACGATTTAGAGTTAGCAGCGATCATCTTTGCGCTGAAGATGTGGAGGCACTACCTCTATGGCGAGGAGTTCGAGCTCTTCACTGATCACAAGAGCTTGACTTACTTGTAGTCCCAGCCAGAGCTCAACATGCGTCAGAGACGTTGGGCCGAATGTCGTGGCCGATGCTCTCAGCAGGCAGCCCTTGGGCATGGCCGCCCACTTGGCTGTACGTCGTTGGAGGCTTCTGGAGGAGGCCGCTTGCTGGATCAGCGTTCGAGAGACACCTGCGGGTGGCTTTTTGGCCAGGCTAGTGGTGCAGCTCATTCTTCTCGATGAGATCCGCACGGCTCAAGGGCAGGATCCTCACTTTCTAGTCCTCTCTGAAGGCGTCGCCCGGGGCGAGCGTCCGGACTACCAGATTCGTGAGGACAGAAATCCCGCGGTTCAGAGGTCGAGTATACATTTCTGACGACGCAGAGCTGAAGCAGAAGATCTTGGACGAGGCCCATCGTTCGAGGTACACAGTGCATCCTTGTGGCACGAAGATGTACAGGGGCCTTCGTCGTGGCTACTGGTGGCGCGGGATGAAGGTGGATATTGGCCGTTTTGTTGCCCGTTGCTTGGTATGCCAGCAGGTGAAGTTGGAACATCAGCGTCCTGCGGGGAAGCTGCAGTCCATTGAGATTCCTCAATGGAAGTGGGAACAGATCACCATGGACTTTGTTTCGGGCTTGCCGAGGTCACGTTCGGGTCACGATGCCATCTGGGTAATCGTCGACCGACTGACAAAGTCCGCTCATTTCCTCCCCATTCGACTCACCGATTCTCTGGACACCCTGGCGCAGTTGTTTGTCTCCGAGATTGTTCGTCTCCATGGCACTCCCGTCTGCATCATTTCTGATAGAGACGCGAGATTTACTTCGAGGTTCTGGCGTAGCCTTCAGCACGCCCTTGGTACGAACCTCCACTTCAGTACAGCGTTTCATCCGCAGACGGACGGCCAGTCGGAGAGGACGATTCAGACCCTGGAGGACATGCTGCGAGCTTGCGTTCTCGACTTTGGGGGCAGTTGGGAGAGGCATCTTCCGTTGGTGGAGTTTGCCTACAACAACAGCTACCACTCGAGTATCCGGATGGCACCATATGAAGCGCTCTATGGCCGCAGCTGCAGGTCCCCCTTGTGTTGGGACGAGGTCGGAGAGCGCCAGTTGGAGGGACCAGAGATCATCCACCAGACCTCAGAGATGGTCAAGACGATTCGTGAGTGTATCCGAGTCGCTCAGAGCCGCCAGAAGAGCTACGCCGATCGTCGTCGCCGTGAGCTCGCCTTCGAGGTTGGTGACCATGTTTTCCTGAAGGTGTCCCCGATGAAGGGCATCTTCCGTTTCGGTGTGCGGGGCAAGCTGAGTCCGTTTTTCATTGGCTCGTTCCTCATCCTCGAGCGGGTTGGAGAGGTGGCCTACCGCATAGCCCTTCCGTTTCGGTGTGCGGGGCAAGCTGAGTCCGCATGACGTCTTCCATGTCTCGCAGCTGAGGCGTTACGTCCACGATCCTGCTCACGTTATTCCGTTCGAGCCGCTCGTCTTCGAGCCGGACTTGTCATTCGTGGAGCAGCCGATCGAGATCCTGGACCGACGTGAGAAGAGGCTCCGCACCAAGACCATCCAGCTGGTTAAGGTGCGATGGCAGCACCGTTCTGGTGCCGAGGCCACTTGGGAGCGCGAGGACGCCATGCGTGGCGCATATCCGCATCTTTTCCCTTCCTAGATGTTTTTGTATTATTTTGTGGACAAAATTTCCTAAGGGAGGAAGAATGTTATATATGTGTCACTTTTAGCCTTCTGGTCACCTTTGGAACATTTCTGGCAGTTTTTCAACTTTTTCTTTTTTCGATCGGAACCGCTAAAATTTTGGACTTTTAGCTATCTGCATGAGTTCGAGAATTCCGATTCAAAATTCTAGCTGCACATTATGTGTCCTGGTGCCATTTCGAACCACTCACGATAATTTCATCGAATTCCTGTAACGTTTCAGAATTTGGCAGTTCCAATCGTATCCGGGTTTTGACCGAGTGGGAATGTCAAAGGGGGGACTTGACCAAGTCAAAGAAGACTTTGACCAAGTCAATTTTGACCATTGACTTGGTCAAATGGTTTTGTTTTTTTGTGTGGTTGGGTTGACTCAAGTCAATCCCCACCAACCAAATTGTTCTAAGTGTGTGAGTGTGTGTGGCCCTATTTGTGGGCATCTACCTTTCTGTGTGGCCCCATCTCCATCTCTCTCACTCACTCCATCTCATTCCCTCTTCTTTATTTTCCCCCATTAGAGGTAGTAGTAGAAGAAGAAAAAAAGGAAAACCCTAGAAGGGAAAAAGAATGGTAAGGGTGTGATCTATCTTTCCATGGTTTTTGTTTTGATTTCCCCTTTCTCTACCTCCCTCTCATGGCTTCCCCTCCCCCACCCCCCCTGTTTCAGCCATCTTTAGGCCTTGCTAGTGGCTGAGGTGGTGATGGTCTTGGTGGTGGTGGTTGTGGTGGTTTGGTGCGCGAAGGGCACCCGAGCTTCCTCCCTTGTTCTTCCTCTCTTTGGGTAAGTCTTCCTCCTCCCCTAGCTTGGTTAGATGTTTGTTTAGGGTGTTTAAATGGTTATGCGTGCTCTGCATAGGTGTTAGGGGGTGTGGGTGGGCTGAGGAGGAAAAGGAAGGGGCTCGGGCGCGCGCACGTCTGAGCGCGCAAACAGGCGCTCGCGGGCGCGCGCGCGTACGCGCAGACGCGCGAGCGTGCGCGCGGGGGTGCTGCGCGGGCGCGCAGTGTGCACTGGTATGGGCTGGGCTGGACGAGCAATGCGCACGGGCGCGCGCGAGCGTGCGCGGGCGCCCGGCAGCGCGTCTGGGCGCGCGGGCAGGGGCGCAGCAGTGTGCCAGGGGCGCTGGGATGCGTGCGTGCATCCGCATTCGTGCGTGCGCGTGCGAGGGGCCATGCGTATGGCTGCCCGAGGGTTCGGGAGGGTGTCGGGGCACTCAGACTCGCGTGCGTACGCGCGTGCTCGCATGCGTGCGGGTCCGTATGCATGCTTGTCCGAGTATTGGGTATTTCTAGTAAATTTCTTATGTATTTGTGTAGTTTACTCACCATATTGAATGCCCATGTCTTGCAGATCTTGACGGACGGTCACGCATCGACCTGGGTTTCGGTGAGTGGGACAATCCAACACAGTAGGGAGGCGTTCGATGCACATAGGCGTGCATTGCCCTCCCTTGGGGCACCTAATTGAGTATTAACTTGTAATAAATGTAAAACTATGCAATCCATGATTAATATGATGTGACTATGCCACATTAAACTTTGTATGCTAAGGATATGCACCCTTATATCATGTATAGAGGCCTATGCATGCCTAGACACCATGTCCCTTGATTGGAAAGCCCCGAACTATGTATATTCCCATCTAGTTTAATGTAATTAAATCAAAATGAGAGCATATTGTTATAAGCATGCCTTAGAGAATATTATAACCTTGTTGTTATAATATATGTTTTCCCGCATCTTAGTTATGCGCCCTGAAGGAATTCTTGAGAATTCATGACATTATTAGTGTTACAAATCGCTGTCGACGGATCCAAGAGGATCGTATCCGCGTGAGTAGGCTGTCTTCTCCTTTTGGTTGGATCCGATGTAGGGACTCCTCAGCGTTGAAAAGCTTACCTGACAGAGGGCTCCTGTCCGTAGGTATTTCCGATGTGTCGGACAGTACTGATAGTAGGAGTATACCAGGTAGAGGCTACGGAGTGTGGGAGAGGCTACCGGGTGGACCAGGGGTGGAGAGCGGTCTGGTATGCCCCAAGAGGCCCATGTCACCCCCGTAAAGGGTGAGGGTGAGGGGGGAGGTGGGTTGGCGATGAAACGACCCACTAGAATGTGTAGTTGCCCCCGTTTTTGGGACTATAAATTATTTAAGGTTAATATGAATTGTGATGCATAGCTTGTGTCATTCACTGAACGTGTGGCTCACCTCTCGCATATATTTTTTTCCCTCCAGTGATATCTGAGTCGGATCTGAAGGAGGAGCTCCCCGAGGCACCACAGCAGTAGCGGAGCAACGTCACGTTTTGGGTTCTGCGAGTGAGAGGCCATCAGCATCCTCTTTTTGATTGTATGTATTGTTATCCGTGCTTGGGCACACACTTGTATTTGGATGTCATTGTGTATATTGGCTCTCAAAGGACAATTGATTATGTATTCGGGTCTGTAATGTGTCTTGAATTACAGACTCAGTCGTTTAAGCTTCCGCTATTTGTATATATTATGTCAGCTACCTTATTGTCTGTGTTGTCATTTTCGATGTTGTTTAGAGTATTTTATTGATCTCATGTATAGGCTGTTGATATTATATATATTTGCCACGTATCGGGGACGGCCGCCCTGGGGCGTGACAACAGTCAGTAGGTGGGGACAGCAAATAGCATGGTGGGGATAGAGTTGCCCTTTAGTTTTAAGTCCATACACTGGTAGTCTGTGAAATGTGATTTTTATTTTAAAGTTCCTGTCAACTATGTTATTTAGGTATCAGTCCCTCCATTCTTTATATTTCATTTTAAGTCCCAAACTTCAAATATTTTTTTATTAGTCCCTGGACAAAATGTTTATATGATTTTGTAAGTATTTTGATATTTGAAACTTGCATACAAAATATTTGGTGAAATATCTAGATGGATAAGCATTTTGATATTGATTTTCTAGTTCAACATATCTTCAATTATCATCATTTGATACTTCAAATCAATTATGGTTTATAGTGGCATAGCCAAGATTTTATAACAGTGGGAGAAAATCTTAGATCCTTCATGAATGAGATTTTAAATATAAATAAATAAAAATTAAAATAATAGTAGTTTAAATGTTATATATATATACAATGGGGCTCTTAAGCGGGTGCCCCTTTTTTGTTAAATTGCGGACGAGTGGAGGTCACCGAATGAAGGGCCATGATTGAACCAATGAAATCAAATGTCCACTTAAATCTGATCTGACTTAAGCAAACAAATAAACCAACCAAATCGTCTCCCTCACTGTCTCCCCGTTCACAACCCTAAAAACCAGAATGTGAGATTGATAGACGGTTTGGCCTCCCCGACGAACCTCCCCGACGACCCTCCCTTAAGTCAAAATCTGGCACATTTGTAGTGACTGTATTTGTTGAGAGGTGCAAGATTGAACCTTAAGGGAGGGTCGTCAGGGAGGTTTGTCGAGGTTCGTCGGGGAGGGTGAGCGGCGTCAGTCGAGGAGGTTCATCGGGGAGGCCAAATCATATATCAATCTCACATTTTGGTTTTTAGGGTTGTGAAGGGGGAGAGACAGAGGGTTTCTCTTTGTTTCATGTAGTTTGATTTTCTAAGGATTTTCTTTTACAAGGAAAAAGTTTTCCTGGAAAATAAAATTCATTTCCAGCATTTGGTTGTATTGAAATTATTTTACGGAAAATGATTTCAGTTGTTTATTTTCACGTAAAATATTAGTCTTCTAGTATTTGGTTCTACAAATATGTGAAATCTTATTTTTCATCTATAGGCATTAATATCAAATTATGAATAAAAAATATAATAACTATAAACAGATCAAAATCATTGATAAATTTTATTAAAAAATTAGTATTGCATTATATTTTGTTTAGAATAAAGATATCTGCTATGTTTACCTTACTTATGAAAAATGTCTAGCACAAAAAGTTCAAATACCATGTAAATCCAAATTTAAATTTAAATTTAAAATTTGAATTTTGAATTTAAATTTCAAAGTGAGATCAAACTAGAAAATATATGAGATATTTAGATATCCTATAGTTACTTTAGGATATTCTGAGATAAATTTGATCAATTAAATTTACATCGAACATATTTTAAAATTCTTTGAAATTTGATTTTTAGTTACAAAAACTATTTTTAGTTATGAGATATAAATCATTTTATAAATTTTTCTACATATATATCCTGAAATCTCTCTAATTAAAATATGAATATTTATCATAAATAAAAAAACTATTAAGATTTAATTAAATCTAAAAATTTTAAATATTTTAGAAACAATTTTTTTTTATATTTAAAAGATGTAAAAATACATTTCATTTAATTAGATGATATTTTCTAAAATTTAACATTATTATTTACAATTTAAAAATAAAAAGAAGGTTAATGAAACTTTTGAGAAGTTCTGATATATGGAGTTCTGAATACCTGGAAAACGGCGTACGAACCCCTCAAGGCGGATGCCAAAATCTGGATTTGAAAGCGGTTAAAGAAATAATTTTCTATAACCGTTTTTTTCTAAAGCTACCAAACATCCCTATGTAACTACTTTTCCTGAAAACTAGAGTTTTCATGGACTTTTACGTCAAAACAAACGGACCCAGAGTGAGGGAGACGGTTTGGTTGGGTTATTTGTTTGGTTAAATCAGATCAGATTTAAGTGGACATTTGATTTCATTGGTTCAATCATAGCCCTTCATTCGGTGACCTCCATTCATCCGCAATTTAACAAAAAATGGGCGCCCGCTTAAGAGCCCCATTGTGCGTGTGTGTGTGTCTATATATATATGTGTGTGTGTGTGTTAGATTCCCTTAAAATCACTAATCTCTAACTAAATAAAAGTTTAGAACCATGCAAAATAAATTTTTCATTGACTGCATACAACTTTTTTAATGGTATTTAAATTTTTAAATTTAAAATTCTTAACACACTCAAGTATCTAATTTAATATTGCACAATTTTCAATCAATAAAAAATCATTTAAATCAAAATTCAATATTGAAAAAATCTTCAAAAAAAAATTTTGATTGGTAAAAATCTTCAAAATTTGCTTATGTAATCAATCCTAGTTAGACAATTAAAACTATAAGAGAATGTAATCTCGGATTGGGTGGACATATGCAATGTTAAATAACACTAAAATTGTCACTAAATAGCTAACAATGCAAATGTAGTTTTGATTTAAATATTTCATCAAACATTTTATATACATGTTTCAAATATCAAAATACTTACAAAATCATACAGACATTTTGTCTAGAGACTAATAAAAAAAAACATTTAAAGTTGGGGACTTAAAAAGAAATATGAAGAAGGAAGAGACTAATCACTAAATAACATAGTTTACAGGGATTTAAAAATAAAATCATATTTCACAAACAAACGGTGTTGGACAGACGTTTGGTGGAAGAACTAAACACCAAATATGTGGTTGAATTTGAAGATTTAAAAAAAAATATTGTAGGAGACCAAATTCGTCACAAAATGGAATAAGGAATAGGATTGCATAAATATGAGAATTAAGCGTGGATAAAGCCATCATGATTAGAAGGAAATCCGTAACGGGAAGGCCCAAGGGCCCAAATTTGCCCTACGGGTTAAACAGGACCATCTTCCTCACCAGGTAGGGCAAAGTGATATTGTCCGACTAGATCAAGTCGGACTTTCACACAGGTCGAACGATTAATTCTTGGTCGACCAAGGACGAACACACAGTGTTGCCCGACCAAGTCAATATGGCCGAGTACAAAAGGTCCGACTTGAAGTACAAATTGATCAAACCATAATACCCAAACTAGAATACAGGTCGGCCATACGACCGCCCCAGCGTGATAACAGTCTACCAAGGGAATATTCCCTGACACAGGAAAAGGACTAGATGTCAGAAAATCGGTTGCAGAATGGCAATCCCTAGGCAACACGTGTCCACAGATCCAAGAGCCACGTGGAGATTCCATCTCATCATATACTCACTCCACAAGGCTAAGCTCGGCACACCCCTTCTCTAGTATAAAAGGGGGACTTCACCTCCCCCTCAGGTATGCACTCTCACTCCCCTACTTGCACTCAAGAATTCTAAGTTCTTCTTCTCATGGAGGAGTTACTGACTTGAGCGTCTAAGGGACGTTAGCCGGCACCACACTGGTGTGAGTTTTAGGTGTTTAAAGGTCGAAGAAGGAGGAGGACGACTAGTAGATGAAGCTTGCTTCGGATCGTCGTGAAGAGGAGTCAACATCAACATCGTCTCGGACCTACATCAAAAGCCCGGATCTACGTTGATCCGGCTCAGGAGTGGAGGACCTGATTTCATCCCCCACAAATATAAAGAAGGAAGGGATCAATTCCTAAATAGGTATGTTTGTAGGGTTTTGAAACTAAAAAAACCCTTAAAAATCCCTCTATCCTTAAAAATTAGAAATATACTCTTTCACGGTAGAACAAAGATGTCAATATAATCTAAAATATCAGAGTCATATAAAACTTACATCCCTCACTTTCCTGGATTAGAATAATTAATAATACTATTGGATTCACATGCCATGTTTATTATAATAATGAAAAGAAGCATATTTTTTACACAAAGGTACAAAGGCAAAAAATACCAATTTTTGTGTACATTGACTACTAATTTATAATAGAGCACTCAGGACAAAAAAAATGTGAAGACCATTTGTAAATAAAAAAAATGATCTTCTGTTTTGTTAATTATGTTTCTAAGTTGACTAGAGAGTATGAAGCATATAAAATTGAGAAGAGAGATGGTTTAAATATTAGACGAGATAAGAGTAGTTCAATCATTTTAGATAAAAATTATATTGAAACTTAAAGAATCAAAAAAATGTGTCGTTCACAGGAAGCTCGTTATTTTATCCTCCCACACTTTCTTTTCTTTATGGAAAATGATTGACAAGCCCATTTCCCTCGTAAGCCCCATGACATGGCAATGATGTGATTACCCAAAATACCCCTTAAATGTGTTTGTTAATGTTCACCGTAATTAATGGAGCGGTTTGTTAATGGGACGGTAATCAATTTCTAAAATCACGCGTCTGGGCATTCATACCTGTTTTTTTCCTTTTTGGAATTTCAACATTTGTATCGTCCATTCATTTTTCGTTGTAAAATTTGAATTTTTTTTTGTTCAGACTGTTCTGAATCGAATTCAGGTTTGGTGCATGTTTATTGTATGTTTTTTCAATTTTATACGTTAATTATGGTTGTTTTTATGTGAAACATTGTTTTGAACATGGTACATCAGTTGTTTAACATTTGAATATCAGTTACATATTTATTCCTTTTTTGGACCTTTTTTTGCGGTTATTTTATTTTATTTTTTTAGGGAAATGGTAGGCATACGCCTTAATATATTAAAAACGAGGCCCAATACAAGTACTTTGAAAGAAAAGGAAATACAACAGAACGTCCACAATTAGAGGACTTGAGTAGAAGAGATATCTACCCAAACCTTAAATGTGGACCCCTTATGTTATAACCAATCTATCATTATCGAAACTAATGCCCCCTCCCCCCACACAATAGGTCCCCCAATCTCGAATGAAACCCTTAACCATCTCCCAAATATTATCTTCATACGGTCTTATGCCCGCAAAGATCGCCTGATTCCTTGTTAACCAAGTTGCCCAAATCAAGGAGGGCACGAACAACTGGGACACTTTCGCCTTAACGGACCTGTCCCCGCCATCGCGCAATCTGTTCCTTGCGGCCCAAATCTCTTCGAGATCGATGAAGTCCACCTCTAATTCAGTCGCCCTCCTTAGTCTGTCTCATACCTCTCGTACCATCCGACATGAGATGAACAAGTGTTCCAACGACTCCGCCTCCTCGCCGCAAAGCCCGCAGTCCAACAACATAATGCTTGGCACCCAAGTTGCAAGCCTGGAACGCGTGGGGACCTTGTGCTGATATAAGATCCGCATAAACATTTTAACTTTTAAAGGTGCTTTGCAACCCCAAATCTCCCAACGTTTTGCAGCTGTCACTACTAACTTCGATCTCTGCCTCCACAACCACTCATACCCCGATTTGACAGAGAACCCCCGCCCCGGCGTAGGCCGCCATACCACCACATCTTGAAAATTTTGATTAATACTATGTTGCCTTAAGAGCTCCAGCAGCTCTAAGCATTGATCCATCTCTTCTTGTCGCACTGCCCTCCTCAGCTTGACCACTCAGTATCCTGTTGGCCCTCTGACTCTCCAGAAAAGAATCGATGCCCCCTGTTTATATTTTGCAATCTTGAATACTGTGGGGAACCACAATTTGAGCGAGGCGCTTCCGATCCAGACATCTTGCCAGAACCTTGTGCACATCCCCTCACAAAGTCGCCAACCTGATGCCAAGGAGAATTCCTCTAGTTCTTGTAGAATGCCCCGCCAAATCCATGACATATGCCGAGATGAGTTGGGGTATCTGCTGCAAATGAGAGCTCCACAGTTGTAGCAATCCCGCACCACCCGACACCAAAGCAGGCTTGGATCAGCGTTCCATCGCCACAACTGTCACGCCCCAGGGCGGCCGTCCCCGGGACGCGGCAAGTGTATATATGATATCAGTAACAGGAAACCAACAACATACCACAGACAATCACTAAAATGACACACAGATAAAAGCAGGGCTGACATAATATATACACCGAATGCGGAAGCTAACTGAGTCTGTAGTCAAAACATACTACAGACTCGATACATAATCATAAGTCCTGTGAGAGCCAACATGTCATAAATATACACAACAAAATCCAAATATAATCCAACTAAGTGCCCAAGCACATAACATATACATACGACAGAAAGAAGGATGCTGATGGCCTCAAAACTCGTGGGACGCGGCGCTACCCTCTGCTGGTGTCGTCGCGCGAGAAGCTCCTCCCTCAGATGGCACTGAAAAAGGCAATATGCGAGGGGTGAGCCACACGCTCAGTGAATAGCATAACCCATGCATACAGTTCATATTAACCACATTAAAGCAAGGCATAAGCCACAAGTGGCATAGTATCACAATCCGGGGGTTCGTTCATCGCCGAACCCCATACCCTCACCCTCACCCTCAACAGGTGACCTAGGATATTGGGACTTAGTGGGTAGATAATCATCCTTACATAATCCTGTGGGTCGTCGCATCGCCGGCCCACCATACCCTCACCCTCACCTCTCAACAGGTGACCTAGGCTCTTGGGACTGACTAGGCTGTTGGTTACCCTTGGTCCACCGATAGTCTCTCCTCACTCCGTGGTTGTTTGGCCACTCCCATGTTCAGCACAGTCCTTCCAAATCAGGAGGCGCCTACTAGTGGGAGCCCCTGCACGGGACAACCTGTCTAACGCCGAGATAGTCTCTACACAGATCCGACGAGGGGAACAGAACAGCCTATCCATCGCATATGATCCACTCGGATCCGCTGACAGCACATCTCTACGACTCTAATGTCTCGAATTCCTCAGAATTCCACCAGCGCGCATAACCAGGATGCAGGGAACATGCATTTATTAATCATAATACAGGGGTGCAATATTATTGGGAAAGTATCCTGGGGAGGGCAACGTGAGGTCCCGATACAGGACGTCCCGACAACCATACAAGGAACACGGAGTACCCTGACCCGGGTCTCAATGTTGACCTCGCAAGGCCCCTCCCTATAATATTGACTAAAACATGCAATCCTCATTTATGCCAGCATTTGAATAAACAATCAAACTAATAGGACGCATGTAAAGGTCGGGCTTTCCTAGCATGATAGTGAGGAGGCAGGATGCATGGCTCATGCATAATCCTAAAGGTGCAAGTCCCTATCACACAATCTAGGGTGGCATGCAATTCTACACACACATCATGCATACATGGATTACATCAAAGCAGTTAATACTAACTATAAGCCCCAGGGGAGGACGGTACACGCCCAAAGCATGTAGCGCCTCCCACACTGGGTTGGGTTGTCCCACTCACCGGAAATCGGGTCGACGCGCGACCGTCCGTCGAGATCTGCAAGACAGGGTATTAACTGGTTAGAATAAATCCACAATGACCCCAAAAATACATAACACACACAAATAAACACCCAAAGATCCCAAATCAACACCCAACACCCCCGGCAACCACCCGCACGGCCGGCCACCACCCGCACGGCCACCCGACCGCCCGGACGCGCCGCCGCGCCTCAGCCCGTGCACTCCGCGCACCGCCCGGGGCACCGCGCGTCCACCGTGCCCAACCGCGGCAGCCCGCACGCGCCCCGCACGCCGTGCGCTGGCCCGCGAGCACCCCGCACGCCCCCGCGCGCGGCGCCTCGCCCCCGCGCACACCACCTCGCGCCCGCGCACACTACCCCTGCCTTGCCGCGCCCCGCGCACGCCTTCCGCACATCTTCCTGCCCCGCGCCTCCTCCGCGCGCGCCCCAGCCCCTGCCTCGCCACATCTGCACGAGCATCACCCCCCCCCCAGCACCTGCGCCCAGCACGCCCGCATGCCCGCACGACCAGCACTGCTGGCCCCCAGCGCCCAGCACGCCCGCGCGTCTGCACGACTAGCACGCTCGCTGCGCCTAGCACGCCTGCACGCCAGCACGACCAGCACTGCTGGCCCCCAGCGCCCAGCACGCCCGCGCGCCTCCGCGCGCATGCCAGCGCGCACGCACGCGCGCACGCCCGCGCGCGACCAGTGCTGCTGCGCCGCTGAGCCGCTGCCGCTGCCATCCTGCCCCGAACAGACCCCCACTTTGTCCGAGCACCACCACCACCAATCCCCCGGCCACCCTTAGCCTCCGACCTCCCCCAACCACCCCGGCAGCCCCCTTAACCGCCCTCCACACACCCAAAACCTCCCCTAACAAGCATCTAAACAAGAGAAGCAAGGAAAGGGAAGCTTACCCGATGCAAAGAGAGGAGAAGAAGGGATCCGGGAGCTCCTTTCGCACCGAAGCTCCTCCCCAACGGTCTTTACCAACTAGACCTCTTCCCACCTCCGAAATGGGTCCGGGCTGAGGAGAAGAGAGGGCGGAAGGAAGGGCAAAATTCACCGAAAATCGGATTTGAGAGTACCCGTGCGTAGATCGGGACCCGATCTACACTTTTCGTGCTTTGGGTTTTTGGTTTTGATGGGTTTAAGGGCTTCAAATGGGAGCTTTTGAGAGAGGGGGAGAGAGGGAAATCACGTCGGGAAGATGATGAATAGTGTAGGGGTGATTTAGATTTCATTTATATAGAGTGCGACTTAAAAACCCGGATACGCCCCGGAACTGCGAAATTTTTGGAAACGATGCCGGAATTCGATGAAATTTTCATGAGTGGCTTAAAATGGCACCAGGACACATAATATGCAGTTAGATTTTCAATCGGAGTCCTCTAGCTCAGACGATAGCTAACAGTCTGAAATTATGCGGTTCCGATCGAAAAACACTAAAAATTTTAAAACTGCCAAAAATGCTCCAATGATTGCCAATAGGCCAAAAAGTGACACATATATAACATTCTCCCCCCCTTAGGAAATTTTGTCCTCAAAATAAATACAAGTACATCTAAGAAGGGAAAAGATGTGGATACGCGTCACGCATGGCGTCCTCGAGCTCCCAGGTGGCCTCGGCACCGGAACGGTGCTGCCATCGCACCTTGACCAGCTGGACGGTCTTGGTGCGGAGCCTCTTCTCGCGGCGGTCCATGATCTCAATCGGCTGCTCCACGAAAGACAAGTCCGGCTCGAAGACGAGCGGCTCGAACGGAATGATGTGAGCAGGATCGTGGACGTATCGCCTCAGCTGCGAGACGTGGAAGACGTCATGGGCCTGAGCCAACTGTGGGGGCAGAGCTATGCGATAGGCCACCTCTCCAACTCGCTCGAGTATGAGGAAAGGCCCAATGAAACGCGGACTCAGCTTGCCCCGCACACCGAATCGGAAGATGCCCTTCATCGGGGACACCTTCAAGAACACATGATCACCGACCTCGAAGGAGAGCTCACGGCGACGGCGGTCGGCGTAGCTCTTCTGACGACTCTGAGCGACTCGGATACGCTCGCGGATCGTCTTCACCATCTCGGAGGTCTGGTGAATGATCTCTGGTCCCTCTAGCTGGCGCTCTCCGACCTCATCCCAACACAGGGGGGACCTGCAGCTGCGGCCATAAAGTGCCTCGTAGGGAGCCATCCGGATGCTCGAATGATAGCTGTTGTTGTAGGCAAACTCCACCAACGGAAGGTGCCTCTCCCAACTGCCCCCGAAATCGAGCACACAGGCCCGCAGCATGTCCTCAAGGGTCTGGATCGTCCTCTCCGACTGGCCGTCCGTCTGAGGATGAAACGCGGTACTGAAGTGGAGGTTCGTACCAAGGGCGTGCTGGAGGCTACGCCAGAACCTCGAAGTAAAACGCGCGTCTCGATCAGAGATGATACTGACTGGAGTGCCATGGAGTCGGACAATCTCGGAGACGAATAACTGCGCCAGGGTGTCCAGAGAATCGGTGAGTCGGATGGGGAGGAAATGAGCAGACTTCGTCAGCCGGTCGACGATCACCCAGATGGCATCGCGACCCGAGCGTGACCTCGGCAAACCCGAGACGAAGTCCATAGTAATCTGCTCCCACTTCCACTGAGGGATCTCAATGGACTGCAGCTTCCCCGCAGGGCGCTGATGCTCCGACTTCACCTGCTGGCATACTAGGCATCGGGCAACAAATCTGGCAATATCTGTCTTCATCCCGCGCCACCAGTAGCCGCGACGAAGGCCCCTGTACATCTTCGTGCCTCCAGGGTGCACTGTGTACCTCGAGCGATGGGCCTCGTCCAGAATCTTCCGCCTCAGCTCTGCGTCGTCGGGGATGCACACTCGGCCTCTGAATCTCAGGATCCCGTCTGCACGAATCTGGTAGTCCTGGCGCTCGCCCCGGGCGACGCCCTCAGAAAGGACTATGAAATGCGGGTCCTGAGCCTGAGCCGTGCGGATCTCGTCGAGAAGAACCGGCTGCACCACCAGCCTGGCCAGAAAACCACCCGCAGGGGTCTCCCGAACATTGATCCAGCAAGCGGCCTCCTCCAGAAGCCTCCAACGACGGACAGCCATGTGGGCGGCCATGCCCAGGGGCTGTCTACTGAGCGCATCTGCAACGACATTCGCCTTACCCGGATGGTAAGCGATGTCACAGTCATAGTCTGTAAGGAACTCAACCCAACGCCTCTGTCGCATGTTGAGCTCCGGCTGAGACTGCAGATACGTCAAGCTCTTATGATCTGTAAAGAGCTCGAACTCCTCTCCGTAGAGATAATGCCTCCACATCTTCAGCGCAAATATAATCGCAGCCAACTCAAGGTCATGGGTGGGGTAGTTCTGCTCATGGGGCTTCAACTGACGAGACGCGTAAGCCACCACCTTACCGTGCTGCATCAGGACGCAACCCACACCCAACTGCGATGCATCTGTATACACTGCGAACCCACCGCTCCCAGATGGAAGGGTAAGAACCGGCGCTGAGGTGAGTCTTCGCTTCAGCTCCTGGAAGCTCTCCTCGCAAGAAGGGGACCACTCGAACCGAACGTCTTTCCGAGTGAGGCGGGTAAGAGGAACGGCTATCTTGGAGAAACCCTCCACAAACCTCCTATAATAACCCGCCAAGCCCAAGAAGCTACGAATCTCTGTGGGGTTCGACGGTCGACGCCAATTCGACACGGCGAGCGTCTTCTCCGGGTCCACAGCTATACCCTCACCGGAAATCACATGGCCCAGAAAGGCCATCCGCTCCAACCAGAACTCGCACTTGCTGAACTTGGCGAACAACTGATGTCCAGCCAGAGTCTCCAAAACAGTGCGGAGGTGGTGAGCGTGCTCCTCCAGACTCCTCGAGTACACCAATATGTCATCGATGAATACTACCACAAAGGAGTCGAGGAAGGGTCGAAATACCCGGTTCATCAGATCCATGAAGGCCGCCGGCGCGTTCGTCAACCCGAAAGGCAGTACTCTGAACTCGTAGTGCCCGTACCGGGTGCGAAAGGCCGTCTTCGGAATATCTGACTCCCGGATCTTCAACTGGTAGTACCCCGAGCGGAGATCGATCTTGGAAAAGACACACGCTCCCTGAAGCTGGTCAAACAGATCGTCGATCCGCGGCAACGGGTACTTGTTCTTCACTGTCCGCTTATTCAACTGCCTGTAATCAATACACAGCCGCAGTGAACCGTCCTTCTTCCGGACGAACAGGACAGGGGCTCCCCACGGAGACACGCTCGGACGTGCGAAGCCCTTCTCCAGCAACTCCTCCAACTGCTCCTTCAGCACCCTCAGCTCTGCGGGAGCCATCCGGTACGGAGCCCTCGAAACTGGCTCGGTCCCCGGAAGCAGATTGATCTCAAACTCAATCGCGCGGTCCGGCGGTAATCCCGGAAGATCGTCGGGGAAAACCTCGGGAAACTCTGCCACGACTGGAGTCTGACTGATATCTGCCCGCAGCGGTGCATCCTCCAGAGCAATATAAGCCAGAAAGCCCTCGCACCCACCCTGAAGGAGTCTCCACGCCTGCATGGACGACACGAACCCCAAAGGAGCTACGTCTCGATCGCCCACGTACTGGAAAGACCTCCGACCAGGAAGGTGGAACGACACCGACTTGGCGAAACAGTCGATGCTGGCATGACTAGCTGCAAGCCAATCCATCCCCAGGATGGCATCAAAATCCAACATCGCGAGCTCCACCAGCTCTACCGGAAACACATGATCCGCGATCTCCACCGTGCACCCTCGGTACACCGAACTGAGGAGAATCCGGTCTCCCACGGGCAATGCTACCTCTAACACAGCATCTAGAGGAGCGGACGCCACACCCGTCCGTCTCGCGAAAGCGGGAGACACGAACGAGTGGGTGGCTCCGGAATCAAATAGCACATAAGCAGGAAGCTGGGAGATCTGAACAGTACCTCTAACCACGCTGCCGGATGCCTGGGCCTCCTCTGCCGAAAGCGCTGCCACTCGGCCCTGAACGAACTGAGGCTGAGGAGCAATGGCACGCCTCGCCTGCTGCGCTGGCTGCCTCCTCTGATCAGCACGGCCACCCTGTGGCTGCTGCTGCTGACGCTGAGGCTGCTGCTGCGGCTGGCGCTGAGGCTGCTGCTGCTGCTGGCGCTGCTGCTGCTGGAACGGCTGCTGGAACGGCCTCTGCTGCAACTGCTGCTGCTGGGGCATCACTGCTGGTCGGCCTGCGTCGGGGCAATTATACAGATATGCCCGACGCGCTGACAGTGATAACAGCGCCTCGTCTCCGGTCGCCTCGACTGGACCGGCACGGCTGCGATGGGTGCTGGGCCTCGCGCTGGCACCACATCTGCTGGAAGAGAGGGAGCCGCTGACTGCTCGAAGCGGGCCCTCTTCTTCTTCCGCTGCCCTCTGTCCTGGCCTCTGGGTGGCCTCTGGTCTGTCGGCGGGGTCGGAGCCTGCACCTGGATCCCGAGGTCTCTCTCGACAGTCTTCGCCCGCGAGACCAAGTCGGAGAACCTCGTGAAAGCCTGGGCGGTGACGTGCACTCGGATGGCATTGCTCAGACCGAGCTCGAACCGACGGCACCTCGACACCTTCCATCACCAGAGCTGGGGCGAAACGGGACAGCCTCGTGAACTGCGTGGAGTAGTCAGCGACGGACATGGTGCCCTGAGTCAGCTGCTCAAACTCCCGCTCCACTGTCTGTCGCGTCGAGAAGGGGAAATACTCCTCCAAGAAATATCCCCTGAATCCCGCCCATGTGAGCTGCTCTAGCCCCTCTGGGATATCCACTGATCTAGTAGCCCACCACTCGGCGGCGCTACCCTTCAGCATAAACGCAGCCAGGGAGACCCTCTGGCGATCTGTGCAAAGCATCGTCGAGAAGATGGTATCCACCTCCATCAACCATCTCTCGGGAGCAAGGGGGTCCTCCGTCTGTCCTCGGAACTCGGGAGGATGGAGCTTCAGAAAGGCTGAGAGTCCACTCTGCTGGACCCTCGCTGCAGCCTCTAGCCCGATCTCCCTCTCCTGAGGATCCTGACTCTGGCCGCCGGAATCTCCACCACGGGGACTGGGGGTGTATCAGGCACTACAGGCGGATCTGCCGCCAAGGGAACCTGCGGTACTGCCTCGCGGGCTGCCCGCAGCTCCCGAATCTCCCGCGCCTGATCTGCCAACACCCTCGTCTGGGTCTCCACCAATCTGCTACCGCGCAACGCGCGCTCCCAGGCAGGAGGCTCCTGCGCTGGTCCCGACCTCTCGGCTGAGGACTCACCAATATCATCCTCGACTCTGGCAGGTCCGGAGACCTCCAAGGGTCGAGAGGGGCCACGTCCGCGTCGTCCTCTGCGAGGAGGCATATCAGCAACCTAAGAAAACCAGACACTAGGATCAGAATACGCATATAGAAATCCTAGGACTCATCTCTATCAAAAGGAAGACACTTGGCTCTGACAGGACCAGGCTCTGATACCAACTTTTGTCACGCCCCAGGGCGGCCGTCCCCGGGGCGCGGCAAGTGTATATATGATATCAGTGACAGGAAATCAATAATACCACAAACAATCACTAAAATGACACACAGATAAAAGCAGGGCTGACATAATATATACACCAAATGCGGAAGCTAAAAGACTGAGTCTGTAGTCAAAACATACTACAGACTCGATACATAATCATAAGTCCTGTGAGAGCCAACATGTCCATATATACACAACAAAATCCAAATATAATCCAACTAAGTGCCCAAGCACAGAACATATACATACAACAGAAAGAAGGGTGCTGATGGCCTCAAAACTCGTGGGACGCGGCGCTGCCCTCTGCCGGTGTAGTCGCTCGGGAAGCTCCTCCCTCAGAGATCACTGAAAAGACAATATGCGAGGGGTGAGCCACACGCTCAGTGAATAGCACAACCCATGCATACAGTTCATATTAACCACATTTAAGCAATTCATAAGCCACAAACCGGGGGCTCATTCATCGCCGAACCCCATACCCTCACCCTCACCCTCACCCTCAACAGGTGACCTAGGATGTTGGGACTTAGCGGTTGATAATCATCCATACATAATCCTGTGGGTCGTCGCATCGCCGGCCCACCATACCCTCACCCTCACCTCTCAACAGGTGACATAGGCTCTTGGGACTGACTAGGCTGTTGGTTACCCTTGGTCCACCGATAGTCTCTCCTCACTCCGTAGGTTGTTTGGCCACTCCCATGTTCAGCACAGTCCTTCCAAATCAGGAGGCGCCTACTAGTGGGAGCCCCTGCACGGGACAACCTGTCTAACGCCGAGGTAGTCTCTACACGGATCCGACGAGGGGAACAGAACAGCCTATCCATCGCATATGATCCACTCGGATCCGCTGACAGCACATCTCTACAATCCTAATGTCTTGAATTCCTCAGAATTCCACCAGCGCGCATAACCAGGATGCGGGGAACATGCATTTATTAATCATAATACAGGGGAAAATAGAGACCTGGGAGGGTAACCTGAGGTCCCGATAGGACATCCGACAACCAAACGAGGAACACGGAGTACCCTAACCCGGGTCTCAATGTTAACCTCGCAAGGCCCCCCTTATATTCCCTAACATGCTATCTATTATGCTAGCATTTAAATAAACCAAACTAATAGGACGCATGTACAGGTCGGGCTTTCCTAGCATGATAGCGAGGAGGCAGGATGCATGGCTCATGCACAATCCTAAGGGTGCAAGTCCCTATCACACAATCTAGGGTGGCATGCAATTCTACACACACATCATGCATACATGGATTACATCAAAGCAGTTAATACTAACTATAAGCCCCAGGGGAGGACGGTACACGCCCAAAGCATGTAGCGCCTCCCACACTGGGTTGGGTTGTCCCACTCACCGGGAATCGGGTCGACGCGCGACCGTCCGTCGAGATCTGCAAGACAGGTATTAACTGGTTAGAATAAATCCACAATGACCCCAAAAATACATAACACACACAAATAAACACCCAAAGATCCCAAATCAACACCCAACACCCCCGGCAACCACCCGCACGGCCGGCCACCACCCGCACGGCCACCCGACCGCCCGGACGCGCC
The DNA here is from genome assembly GCA_030737835.1 of Acorus gramineus. Taxonomy (NCBI): domain Eukaryota; kingdom Viridiplantae; phylum Streptophyta; class Magnoliopsida; order Acorales; family Acoraceae; genus Acorus; species Acorus gramineus. The sequence continues at coordinate 164,475 of JAUJYN010000053.1, read as the reverse complement.
GCCGCGCCTCAGCCCGCGCACTCCGCGCACCCCCGGGGCACCGCGCGTCCACCGCGCCCAGCCGCGGCAGCCCGCACGCGCCCCGCATGCCGTGCGCTGGCCCGCGAGCACCCCGCACGCCCCCGCGCGCGGCGCCTCGCCCCCGCGCACACCACCCCTGCCTTGCCGCGCCCCGCGCAAGCCTGCCGCACATCTTCCTGCCCCGCGCCTCCTCCGCGCGCGCCCCAGCCCCTGCCTCGCCACATCTACACGAGCATCACCCCCCCCCAGCACCTGCGCCCAGCACGCCCGCATGCCCGCACGACCAGCACTGCTGGCCCCCAGCGCCCAGCACGCCCGCGCGTCTGCACGACTAGCACGCCCGCACGCTCGCTGCTCCTAGCACGCCTGCACGCCAGCACGACCCGCACTGCTGGCCCCCAGCGCCACCCGAACGCGCCTCCGCGCGCATGCCAGCGCGCACGCACGCGCGCACGCCCGCGCGCGACCAGTGCTGCTGCGCCGCTGAGCCGCTGCCGCTGCCATCCTGTCCCGAACAGACCCCCACTTTGCCCGAGCACCACCACCACCAACCCCCGGCAACCCTTAACCTCCGACCACCCCCAACCACTTCCGGCAGCCCCTTTAACCGCCCTCCACACACCCAAACCTCCCCTAACAAGCATCTAAACAAGAGAAGCAAGGGAAGGGAAGCTTACCCAAAGCAAGGAGAGGAGAAGTAGAGGGTCCGGGAGCTCCTTTCGCACCGAAGCTCCTCCCAAACGGTCTCTACCAACTAGACCTCTTCCCACCTCCGAAATGGGTCCGGGCTGAGGAGAAGAGAGGGCGGAAGGGAGGGCAAAATTCACCGAAAATCGGATTTGAGAGTACCCGTGCGTAGATCGGGACCCGATCTACACTTTTCGTGCTTTGGGTTTTCGGTTTTGATGGGTTTAAGGGCCTCAAATGGGAGCTTTTGAGAGAGGGGGAGAGAGGGAAATCACGTCGGGAAGATGATGAATAGTGTAGGGGTGATTTAGATTTCATTTATATAGAGTGTGACTTAAAAACCCGGATACGCCCCGGAACTGCGAAATTTTTGCAAACGATGCCGGAATTCGATGAAATTTTTATGAGTGGCTTAAAACGGCACCAGGACACATAATATGCAGTTAGATTTTCAATCGGAGTCCTCTAGCTCAGACGATAGCTAACAGTCTGAAATTATGCGGTTCCGATCGAAAAACACTAAAAATTTTAAAACTGCTAAAAATGCTCCAATGATTGCCAATAGGCCAAAAAGTGACACATATATAACAACAACCACTTTAGGAGGAGCGCTCTATTCATGTCCTCCAGGTTGAGCAGCCCCGCGCCCCCATTGTTTTTGTTGTCGCATACTCGGTCCTAATTAACTAAGTGAATCTTTCTTCAACTCTCCCTCGAACTGCTCCATAGAAACCGCCTGCGTATACCTTTGAGTTTGCATAACACTCCTTTGGTAATTTTGAATATAGAAAGATAATAAATTGGCATATTCGAGAGCACTGATTGTAACAGTATTAGTCTTCCCCCCATGCTAAGAAAGCCATTCTTCCATCCCTCCAACCTCCGAACAAAGCAATCCACTAACGGAGCCCAATCTTGCTTCGTCAATCGAGCTGTGTGAAGAGGGAACCCCAAATGAGTTGTCGAGAATTCACTGACGTCGCATGAGAGAATTCGGGACAATCGCTCGAGTTGCCCATCCTCCATGTTAATTCCGGAGATGGAAGATTTCCTGAAATTAACGCGCAACCTTGAGACTAAACCAAACCAGCAGCAGACAAACTTAATCCCCCTGACCACCCTCGAGCACGCTTCACATAAAACAAGTGTGTCGTCCGCGTATTGGACATGAAATATCACCGACCCTCCATCACCACATGCAAGTCCCCGCACTCACCCACCACTCAACGCTTTCCGCATCATACGACTGAAAGCATTCGCCACGATCACAAATAGGAGTGGGGATAGGGGGTCCCCCTGCCTTAGCCCCTTATTTATATGAAAGAACCCACACAGTGCACCATTTACCAACACCGAAGCCTTCACAGAACCAACACAAGCATCCACCATCCTAAGCCAGTTTGGTTCAAATCCATGACATTATCGTATGCCTTTGCACAGTCGAGTTTGATCACCACCCCTTTCTTCTTGGCCCTATGCGTGGCCGTGATACACTCTTGCACCACCATGAAACCGTCTTGTAGAAGTCGTTCTGGTATGAATGTTGTTTGGTTCTCATCCACCAAGTGACCAATAACCACTTTTAATCTATCAGCCAGCACCTTCGCTAGCATCTTGTAACACCCAATCACAAGGCTAATAGGCCTAAAATCTCCAATCTCCACCGCCCCCTCCCTCTTTGGAATAAGAGCGAGGAAGGTGGAGTTGATGCGCCCAACACCCCTTGACGTAAAGAAGAATTCTTGAAACATTTCCATAATATCCGCCTGCACTAGCCCCCAAAACTCTTGGAAGAATCGTAGTCCAAACCCATCCGGTCCAAATGCCTTATCTGCCTCAGCCCCGAACACCACCGCTTTCACCTCTTCCTCAATGAAACTAAATTCCAAGGAATGAAACAAATGATCAGGGATCTTGTTTAGGTCTTCGTCCACCCATAAAGGATGCCAACTTCTGCTTCTGCCAAAAGCCTTTGAATAGTGATCCACCAAAGCCATTTCAATCTCCTGTTTACTCTCCAAGCTTCGCCTGTCAACCTGGAGTAGATCAATTCTATTCATACATCGTCTTCCACTAGCGACCTTATGGAAGAACTTAGAGTTGTTGTCTCCCTCTTTCAACCAAACCTCCCTTGAACACTGACACCATGCAGCTTCCTCCATCCTTGTGACTGTGGACCACTCATCCTTCAACTTGCTCCACTCGGACCTGTCCACCTCAGAAATCAGTCTCGCTTCTTCCCATCTCTCATAGATATGAATTTTGTCCACGAGACTCAACTTTCATTCAATACGCCTTCTTGTCTCCTCCTTCCCCCACCTTTTTAGGAACCACTTGAGCCTTTTCAGCCTAAAACTCACCTTCCTTGCACCACTCAGGATCCCAGTCGGCGCCCTCCATGAACCATCAACTAAGTCCCTGAATTCTGGTATGAGCAACCATCAATTTTCAAACCTGAACACCGGCGCTCATTGTACCCCACATCCACTTGCTAATAACAACGGTGAATGATCCGATATGATACGAGGAAGTCCCTTAACTGAACAAAGCAGGAAAACGTCTTCCCAACCCTGATCGATCAGCACCCGGTCTAATTTCACAAGAGACGGCACCTCTCATAGGTTACTCCACGTATATGCTTGGTTTGGTATCGGAAGCGCCATCAGTTCCTCTTGCCCAATTCAAGTAGAGAAGTCATCCATAGCAGCAGAGATGGGTCCAGGCGTATTCCTATCCTCCACAAACCTTGTAACATTGAAATCTCTGAGAATGCACCATGGCAGGCCCCAGTCACTCTTAACTGCACTAAGTTCCTCCCACAGTCCCCCTCTTTGATCGTTCACGCATGGACCGTACACTGACAAGCAAATCCAACGCCACGATGTCGTTCTGTCCTCAAAAAGAACAGAAATGGAGTGCGCCCTGATCTCCAGTCCACCATAGGCCTCACCCTGTCATCTGAATAGACTAATATACCCCCTGACTCTCCATTCAAAGGTTTGAAAACGTAACTAGACAAAGCGCTCCCGCAAATCGCCCTGAGGTCCGCCTGCGAGGTCCTAGCCATTTTGGTTTCCTGTATGCAACAGATCGAAGCCTTCTGTCCTGCTATATGATCCCTAATTTCTACCTTTTTGCGAGGGTCATTAAGTCCTCGTATGTTCCAACAGAGAATATTCAACATAAAACCAATTATGTCCCTCCCTCCTTACCACATCACTGAACTCCAGAAGCTCCTTCAATGCTCGTGACACCCTTCCTCGAACATCGCTGCCCTCGAGAAACCCTTGGATCGGGCCTTTGACTTTGGGGACTCAACCAAGAACCAACTCCGAGGCTTTGGAATGGCCAGGAGAGCCCACGAATTCCGCCACTTCTTTTTTGCCCACTGTGGCCCGGGGAGAGGACCCCAGAAGTTGGCTAGACATAGGGATCGTCGGGCCCACCCCTGCAAAATCAGTCGCTCGTATCATATTGTACAGTTCCCCGATGCCCAGCTCACCATGCTCATCAGACAACCACCCCTCGTCTTCTGCCAAAGACCTTAATTCAACCAACTGCACCACTTCCGTAGAGTGAGGAATTTTTGGCTCAGCTTCCGCTGGCTCTAGATTAAAGTCTCCCTGAGAAGAGTCATAGGACTCCTGGTCAGGGAATAAGCCACTTCTTAAAGGATAAGGGAACCATTCCCATACAACTCTACTGCCCTCCTTCATGTGACAGGACCATGAGCCCCCACTTAGGCTGTCCAGTTCAGATCCGAAATCAGATGTGCCACTCGAACTCGGTCTACCCAGTTCCCTTGGTGGGCCATAAAAAAAAGGTCCACAGAAATGAACTGCCCCTGCCCTACAAACCCCTTGGGCCGGCTCACACCTCTAGCCCACCCCAACTAGAGACCTATAATTCAACAGAGGGTCATATTTGCCTGCGTGTCTTTTCTCCACCGACCTTCTGAGAGACAACCCCCCTTTAAGGGCATGTCAAGTCTCCATAGATGAGTCCTTGTAAGAGGCCTCAGGTATAGTAGGGATAGAAAGCCAGGGATGGATGGACACTCCACCACTCATAGGCGGTACAGCTTTAACCGATTCGACAGTTGGCATGATTACCACGTCTAAGCCAGGTATGTTGACTGTTCTTACTTCCCCTGTGTCAGACTGTAAGTTTCCCTCTATGTGAAAGGACCCCTCTGTCACCACCACCTTTCCCTGGAAAGCTCCAATGGCGGAGACCAACTTCTCCGAGCCATCCCAATCATTCTCCGGGAAAACAGAACCTCCCTGAACGTTGTGCGATTTGACCTTGTCCTCCTGCACCAACCGTCTCACTTCCTCGCCTGAGACCTTGGACGAGACCGCCTGACCTTCCCTCTGACCTCCCTGCTTTCCCCCCGCCACCTCCGCATATGAACGTTGTCCATCATGAGCCCCTACCACCTCCACTAGGATCGACACCCTCCACCCATCGAGGTTCACACAAACATTGGGTGGTATGTTAACCAGGGCATTCCTCCATATCGTCGTTTGCAGCACCGGGAACTTCTCCCCTACCACATCTACCTCTGTTACCTCCATCAGGTATCCCCATGACCTGACTATTGTCCGAATGACATCAACCAACCTCCAAAGCAAAGGCAACCCCTTCAAAATGAGCACCTCCTTACATCCGTTTGGAGCATACCCACCAGCCCCTAGCTTGTATTCGGAGAAGGAAGCTCTCCCCGAGGGGAGGGTCAGCTCCTTTTCAAAGAGAAGCAAGCCTTTACCAATAGACTTGGCAGCCTAATAATGGATTTTTTGCCACTCAGCACCCAGAGTTGGAAGGGGGGGAGTTCCTTCCATCGCCTAAGAATGGCCATCTCCACCTCCCCCCAATTGGCCCCCTGATCTCCCTTCCAGTCAACCAGTAAACTCTTGCTGAACCGCTCCTCCTTGTCCACAAGTGCTGGAGACCAAGAAATAAGAACTTCCGGCGACAAAATTGGCATCCCAGAGTGAGGACCCGTAGGGGTTAATTCCACACTCCGAGCCACCCTTCCCTCGGACTCCATCCTTGCCCTTGGTGGGGAAGCTTCATAGTCATGATTTCTGTGACCCCATTTTTCGCACCTTCAGCATTTAGGCGGGTCCCTGCACTCATTCGCACGATGACCCGTCGCCAGACACCGGAAACATCTGACTGTGTCCCTCTTACGGTAACCCCCCTGAGAACCAGGAGAAACCTTTCTCTTCCTTGATACGACTACCCACTCTGCCTCCTTCCCTGTTGTCATGCCTCCACCTCTAGTAAAACCGTTCCGTCCACCGCTCTAACCACCACTTCGAGAAGTCGACATGTGAGTCCACCTATCAATCAAAGTTCTGAGGTTTTTGCGGTTATTTTTTACTGGCTACATGTTTGAAAATGTATCTAACTTTTTAAATGTTTTTGTAAATAATATTAGTTACATTTATATACATTTATAAATGTAACAAAACTTTAGAGCAATTTAATTGTGAAACAAAGTTTCATTTTAAAATATCAACGACTCTTAATATGATCTTAGTGGAACTATGACTCATATTATTCCATTTTTAGTTTTTTTATGTTTATCTGATTTTTAGTGATTGCAACAATACATTAGTTTTATTTCTTATTTTTTGCATTTGAATATAGGAAATACAATGGATTCAGTTACAGTTTAAATAAAGTTACATTTAGCATAGCAGTAACATGAAACAAACTGTAAATACATTTTTAAATTAAAAAACCCATACAAAGAAATTTACATTAACATAATATAATTACTATGAAGAGATGTTAGCTACATTGTGCATATTAGTAACAAAAAAACACGTATAATGATAAAGAAACATAAATCATAACATGCATACATACAAAAACTACATTGAATTAAAGTTGGTTACATTCTTAAAAATGTTACATTCAGCAATACAATGCAATAGTTAGTTACATTTGCTGATCACTTATATATACCATTATCAACTTCCAGTTCGGTATATTTCATACATGGTTACATTGCGCATAGCAGTAATATTAAGTAAAATGAAAAATACATAATCTTGTTACATTCATCTGATTGTCAACTATATTTTTATAACAAACATAAACATAATTTAATCATGCATTTCATTTTTCTGTCAAAAAAAAAAGTCAATTACTTTTTGTAACTTTTCAAAAAAAAAAAAACCCTAGAAAAAAGAAATCACTTCCATGTAACCATGAGATCTTCAAAAAATAACAGAGGTTTTCTGAAATACCAAAAAAAAGGTTGTGTACCCATTTTTTTTTTGCTGTTGTTGAAACCTCTGAAAGAACACTTTTTTTTTCAAATCGATTCTTCAAAGAAATATTAGGTTTTTTTCATCGTTTTAGACAAAAAGGGTTTTTTTTTTTTTTTTTGCTGTGATTTCGATTCACATTTGATTTTTTGAAAACCCTAAATTTTTCAAATGGGTTTGAATCGTCAAGAGGGACAAACGTGAGTGGGGAAAAAAAACAGAAACCGAGGGTAATCACTGAATCGAGGAGTGGGTTTTAATTAAGGGTATTTTAGTATTTAACTTTTTTGCCTATTTGTAAACAGCAACAACACAACCAACTACATTTTGACAACTCAAGAGACCTGTGAGGGGCCTGTGTAGTAAAGCTCTTTCTTTATTGGATGCTCAGCTATGTGGATGCATTCATATGAATGCCATGGCTGATAGAATAAAATACTAAATCATTTAACCATTTAGAACTTCTGGAAACCTTATGATTGTTATCATCAGTGGATTGAAACTAATAAATTAGTGCTTTAAACTGGATGGTTATACATTTTTGGTTATTCGTAGATGTTAAGACAAACATTACATAATTAAATGTATACCATCAAACAAGCTTGAGATTTACACAAAAAAAAATTCTAGTAAAAATACTGAAGGCAGAGATGGATTTGTGTGACTCAGTCAGGATTTGAATTTCATCACTATTACATGATTGACCAAAGTATCATTTTTTTAATCCACTTAGATCTCAAACTCAGTTAGAATATATGAACCATGATCTAGGTACTCATAAACATTTATTATTATAGATTGAATGCCGGAAAATTAGGTCGGGGAACATGGTCTCTTACGAGGTCTTCTGCTTGAAAAATGTGAACATGCAACCAGATCCACAACATTAAGGTTGACAAGTGAAGGAAAAACATTAGAATGACCAGAAACACATGAGACTGGGAAAATCCAAGTGCCTCCGATACATAAAACATGGATAGAATCACATGACCCAGGAGAAGCCAGTGATAAAGATAATCAAGCATTATGACATGGCCATGTAGAAGCTAAACAAGCATCATGAACATAGTGTTCTAAAAATATACCTTCCAAGCTCCGCTTAATCCCCCACCTAGGCCTAGATAGGCCCAGCCCTCAATTGTTAGCACCTAGTCACATTTTTTTATTAATCCATGGCTGACTAATAATTTGTAAATCACCTTACCCATTAATTAATATCTGTATGCTATCCTTTATGATATTAATTTTGTTTTGATGTAACTTTGTTATTATTTTGCAATCTAAAACATTAGCTATTTGCTTCACCAATTAATCACTAATCGAACACCAACAACACCAACATCAACGAGCACGACATTGCAAGAACATAAGAAACAAACTCTTCACATGAAGTGATGAAACCACAAGTTACTTTGCGCAGAACAAGGCATACATACATATATAATTACAGGGAGTTTTTTTTTTTTTTACAAACTTCCCTCTAATTGCTAAATACAAAGAACAAAGCACACCCAGGGATAATAGCTGTTTACATTCTTCAAACCATGTTCAGGAAGAGAGATAATATGGTATCAGAGACGCACATGTTAACAGACTAGAGAACTTCAAAAGAAAATTTAATTAAAAATTTAGGGAAACAAAAGAAGAAGAGCCTGGAGATCCTTAACTGACACGGAATTCCCCGCTCGCATGGACTTTCTTGACCTGCTTTTCATATTCATCTTCATCTTCCTCCTCTTCCTCCTCTTCTGGGGCCTCCTCGTCTTCAATCTCTTCCTTGGCTTCCTCGTCCCCATCTTCCTCATCGCCCCAACCAAAGCCGCTGACACTCCTAGATGCAGGAGCAGGGACCCTCGCTTCTTGAACGATCTTCATTATGTCATCAATGCTTTGAAGGGAAAAGGTCGGGTTATCCCTCTGGTAGTAGACTGCCTGGGATGCCTCTGTTAGCTCCCTAGGAAGGTTCTTCATGAACCAAGGATGGCTTTTGATCTCTTTGATTGCTATCCTCTGCAGTTTAAATCATTTGAAAGTTAGCAACCACTAAATCATCCATTAGTTACCTTTCTATATCATTAAAAAGAATAATATGAGTTAGGAATGGGAGAAAGCTTCCTTTCAAATTGTGTTACTGTTATAACTGTGTCTGCAACAGCCAGCTAATGCATAGCCATTACAGACATGTCAATTAATTAACCATTGTAAACCATTATAATTTTAGCACTCGGTCATTGACTTCGATGAGAAATCTGAGAACTGAACACCTCAGCAAAATGGAGATCGCATCATATGCCATATCATTCAGTGTGATTCTAGAGAAAATTGATCATTGCTCACCTTTGACAATGTTCAACAAAATAACAGGTTCTACGTTTTTTTTTCCATTGGTATTAACAGGTTCTATTGCAATTCATGAGCGAATTTCAGTTTTCTTATTTCCTAGCATACCTTGATCGGGCTTGCAACAAAGATACGAGAGAGTAGATGCTTGCAATCTTGTGATATGTGGACATAATCTGGGATCTTATACTGAACGGCCATTATTCGCTGAAATAAAGAACCAAAATAACTGAGTATTGGCAGTGAAAAGCACAAATTAAGATATAAAAGGTCAAGTGAAATAAAAAGCCTTACTGCAATTGTCTTTCTGAAATTTTTGGGATCGTCTTGATCTTCAAAAGGGTAAGCCCCCACAAGCATGACGTATAGAGTTACTCCGCATGACCAAACATCTGCTGTCTGTAGAAATAAATAAAAAGGAATTATGGGAATATCATGACAACTAGAATGTTTCTGTAGAGAAGAGCTTCTTAGTTGTACAAAAAGTATCTGTAAAGGTGTATCGAGCCCCCAATTGGAGCATTGCATCCACCTATCAAATCAAAATCACGCTCTGCTCTTCAAAAATCTCTCGAGGTTTTCTACTTTTTCCATGACTTTTTTTATATGGGTGGTGTCCAACAATTTATATTAAAAATTTATAACTGTTAGAAAAGCAATACAATAGTTACAATACAAAAGCAAACAAAAGATATACAGTACAAAGGCAGTTGAAATATTAAAAGCTCTGATAATGCCCACGTGCTTTTTTTAACGAAAATAGATAATGCCCAGGTGTTGGTATGAAGGATCAAGTCCCCCCACGCCATACCAAAGGTAATGGTCATGGCCAATCAAACAGATTATAAAAGTTTCAAATTAACAACCAAGAGACTATTGAACTAGCGATATAATTGGTGTATCAATGGACTATCACATCATTATTATGCTGCTCATTGTTTGATAGACAGGAAACTTACAGTGTCAAAATAACATATGGTGGTTGATTAGATGATTAGCATATTTCAGTGAAGACTCAAGATCATGCATATGTACAAACTAAATTTATATATGTGCCAATGTCATACCTACAATCAGATAGCCCATCAAGGTATGTTGATGCCTTTCATGAAAAACTCCCATCAACTTTGGCATGACGAATTTCCTACCATCTATATATGCTATCTAAGATTAAATCTCGGTGAAGAGCAAAGAACCCGTACCTTCCTACCCCTTTGACAATGACTGACAGAACAACAAAATTGGTTTACAGGTATATTCATACAAAACTATATAAGGTATTAAAGCTATACTAATTCATGCATGCAACAGAAACCTAAACCCAACCCTCCTGGCCCCCAAAAAACCACTGTCAAGAGCCAGAAACCCTAGACACCCGTCTCTAACAAACTTTTTTCTAATAAATGCATAATGCATTTGCAGCACTCTACCGTAGAAGTCCGTATGAATAGATCATCTGGCATTTCACATCTAATATGTACACGAAGACAGGCACCACCCAGAACAATTGTGAGGCGTCCAAGATGAACTGTCAGACAGGTTGGAATTTCATTCAACAAAATTCAACACATATATTTCCCTTGCATGCATAAATTCAACAACTGGCTGAGATTGATCAGCCCGACTTAGATTTGACCTGTAAGATGGGATTTTTAGGAAACCCTCTGGGTTGAGTTCCTAGGAAACAACCTTAGAAGCCACTAAAGATTTTTCTTATTTTTCTTCTTGAGGATTAAACCAATCATGTCCAAGTGAAACTCTGACTAATTCAATTTGTGATCAATTATTTATTTGATGATTACTATGTACAATGTAATCTTTCTCAACTTTCAGCAGAAACATTAAAAGAAACTACCATACAGAGTATTTCAAGACTTGGCCAGACAACCTCCAGAAATGGATGAGGCTGCTTTTCCAAGGCCTAACTAAGGCACAACAATATCAAGAGCCACAGGAATATGATTAGGACATCAGTACATCTTCTGAAAGTGGCCAGTCGTAGTCAGGTTGTGATTCACCCAAATCATAAGAGAGACTTTATCTACCAAAATTTGTAGTTTTTAATCGTATTCCAATAATTCTCATCAATTGGTGGGGAAACTATCCTGTAAGTTGAGCATCAATAAGAGGCTAGAAATCAGATGCTTTTATGTTTCTTTTCCTCTCCATATAAATCAACCACTGTCATAATCTTTACCAACAGATATCAAAAGTTGGGTACCAAGGAACATCCAATGGGGAATTTCTCCCAACACTGAAGGCAACATAAAACTGTAATTGGTTAGATTTGGGTAGTTTTAGGACCACATCCTATTCAACCAGTGGGGAGGGATTCAACAGATCTAATCAACCAGTGTTGTTTTCAGTTCCAAAAAACCCCACACCACACTAAGACAGATGCATACAAAGTTACAAACCACCCTCCAAGTACAGAAAAATTTCACCTCCAGAAAAAAACAAAATATCTAAAACAGAGAATTCCAAAGATGAATCGTCCTCATCTCAGAACAAAAGAGGTTGAGAACAACACATGACCTAGCACGTGGGCCCAGCACAGCTTGCATGGGGATTTCACTGTGCGAGCCAGTGGGCTGAAACCGACTCATACAGCACCAAGTGGGTTCCACATGGTGCTGGCAAGTTACCAAGTTACATAGAGAAAAGAAAAATCACCTTGCCGTCATATTCCCGTCGAGAGAGGACCTCTGGGGCGATGTACGCCGGCGTCCCAACCGTCGATTTAGGTCTCGAGTGAAGCAGAGACGACTATAAACAATAACCCACATAAATTTCAATTAACTAACCTTCAATAACAATTCAGAGTTGCATAAAAACTCAATTTTTAGAGGTAAAAAAAGAAACCCCACCTTAGAATAACCAAAATCGCAGATCTTGAGGCGTGGGGCGGGGCTTCCATCCAAAAGGGTGTTCTCCAGTTTCAAGTCTCTGTGACATATTTGCTGCCCATAAATAAACACATAAAAATTAATCAGTGAATCAATTAAACATGATTTTTTAAACAACCCACAAATTAATTTTTATGTTTCCTTTTTATTTTACCATGGAATGACAGTAGCTGACACCGGAGATCAGTTGCTGAAAGAAATACCTTGCCTGAAATATAATTCAACATCAATACTACCAAGATATTAAAAAAATATATATACATAAATAAATAACAATGAAAGATAAAAAATAAAAGACCTCGTCTTCACTGAATCTGCCGGCATTACAGATCCGCTCGAAAAGCTCCCCACCCGCTGCGTATTCCATAACGATCGCCAGATGAGTTGGCGTCAATATCACCTACCCCAAAAAAAAAATCAAATATTATAAAAACAAAAAATAAAATAAAAAAAATCAAATCTTTCTCCAAAAAATCACCTCTTTAAATCGAATTATGTTGGGGTGCCGAAGGGACCTGTGATTGATGATCTCCCTCGCGACATTCTCATCGATCTGTAACAAAAAAATAAAAACCCAATATTGAAATCAAATCTCAACCGTTCAAGAACAGATCAACAGATGAGAAGAGATAGACAGAGAAAGAGAGAGATAGACCTTGGTACCCCTTTCGATGTACTTCATGGCGACGAGTTCCTTGGTCTCCTTGTGCCTCATGAGCCTCGCCACCCCGAAATTCCCCGACCCTATGTCCTTCACCAGCTCGTACTTCTCCATTTCGAAACCCTAATAATTCACCTCAGATCGATAGATCCACCACGCAAAGCTGAAACCCCCCCAAAAAAAAACCCAAAATGGAGAACCCTTTATCGATCCTGGGTTTTCGAATTTTCGATGAATATATATATAGATGGGGATACCTCGGGAAGAACAAATCAGGAGTAATTTAAGGGAGGAGCACGTGATGCCATACCGCGCGAGGGGGAAGACGCGCTTTCGATCTCCACCTTCACCTCCCCCGTTTTTAGGAGTTCTTTTTTTTTTTTTTTTTTTGGAGCTTCGATTCTCGTAATGGCGGTTGAATAAAGAAAAGTGAGGCTTTGGAAAGCTGGGAAGGAAAGCTAGGGTTTTCGTTTTGGGATATTTTTATTTTTTAATGGGGAAGGAGGAGGAGATCAAAGCAACCAAACAATCTGTCTTATTCTTTTCTTTTCTTTTTTTATTTACAGATGGAGATTGAGATGCTGCAGATGTGTGAGAGAATATTATATATTCTTGCCTCTCTTTTTTTCTGAATTTTTCTATATAGTCCTAAAAAAATACAGATGTGCAAATCAACCCCCAGCCTTAACCCCCATCGGGTCTCGGTGTGACACAGAGTTATTCGTCCCGATAGCTATACCCATACCGTATAGATAACAATACATATGGAAGAAGCAATTTTTTTATTCTATTTTGTTATTATATTATTATTGAGAAACATAAAAGTGATCTTCTTGATGTTTGATTCATATTGAATAAAATAAGGATAAGTAGGAGATAAAAGATGGATAAGAGTTTATGATTTTTTATAAGTCAATTATATCTCTCCATAAATTGTTTGTATTTTAGAATAGGTATGAGAGACATATGTATAATATGATAGATATGACAGATATCACATATCATAGCCAAGGGGGCTCTAATGCTAAAGTCAGTAAGGGTATTCAAGAATATCTCAACTCTCAATGTAATCTTATCACATTAGAAATTCCATACCTCTCTTAGGGTGCGTTTGGAAACAATTTGAAAAACAGTTTTTAGTTTTTTTAGTTGTTTATACACGATTTTTAAGGATGTAATGATTCGGACCATTTTATGAAACACAGATTTCAGGGCACAGTCCTTTGACAAGCTTCAATACTTGCTCTGTGTAAGCTGACCTATTTGATAACAGCTTTTAGCTTTTTAAAAAGCTAAAATCACCACAAAAAAAAAATTCCAAATGAAACCTTAGTTGTTTTCTCCCCCTTTTTATAGGGTAGCATATACCTAAATTTCACTTAAAATTTGAGTAAAAGCTTCATTTGGTGTGTCTTCAAACATCAATTTGTGTTTTACTCAAATCTTTTTAAAAAGTCTCAGCTTGTCTCAGTTATTCCTTATAAATATTTTCAATGTCCTTCCCTCCGAGCATCATTGTCACTCAATTTTTCTTCCCTCCAAGATATTCTGTGGGGCCCATTTTTTGTACCCCTATAAACAGGTCAGAGGTCTCACAGCCCATGACCCAAATACCAAGGCCCGCGACCCAAGTGACCAGCAACCCGCTAGCCCGGCCCATCGGCCCGCTCAGATCCGACAACAACAACCCAAGTTAGTACATTTCAATAAATTTTTTAATTAAGGATCCTCATTGATGGATTTACTAAATCCCCCAATATATCTATTTAATTTGGAGTTATCATTAATTGATTTTCAAATCACTACAATATATCTTGAATGCAGAATCACCATTGCCTGATCCCTGAAATCTCAACAAAATATATATCTTTGGTCAAGGGTAATCAATGATTTATTGACAAATCCTCAAAATATATATTTAGATCCCTCAGAATTACGGATCCTTCCCCCATATATCCAATAGGAGAGAGATCAACCATTGATCATGGGGAAACCCTGAAAACACTATAAGAGGGAACCGATTCTCCCTATTGAGGTATGTTAGAAATCATTTTCTACAAAACCCCAATTTGACTAGCATTACTAAGTTGAGCATCAGAGGGTCTTCTGTAGGTCCCCACCTCCCCGTGTCTTCGACATTCGAGAGGTGTGCTCACCAGCGGCAGTCACCACGAGTGGGCTGGAGGATAGCGGAAGCAGATGGATTCTGTCGGTAATGGAATTCGGGGGTTTCTCAGAAGTATGGATCTGATCCGCCTCGTGGCCTGGTCAAATCACCACTTGGAAAGGGTTCCTTGCTGAGTCGCCCGACAAATCCTCAAGAGGGTAAAGTTTGTGTGATCGCCACCTACTTTCTCAAAAAGCAGAAAAAGTTGGTGTTGCTGTTGATCGCCTCATGGGGGTAGATTGTGATGATTCTCCTCTAGGAGACACGACCGGCCGTACACAAAGATGAAAATGAGGAATCCTTTCTGCTTGTTGAGAATCTGACAAAGGTAGGTTGCTAAAAAGTTGGAGTGGGAGGGCCGGCTACTAGGGTTTAGCCACCTGTAAGGGGATGGCTGGTTTAGGCTAGCCGCCTGATACCTGGTCCTTTGGTTTTGAAAATTTGGGCAGGACCTAGGTAGGAAATTGGTTTAGCTCGGCTAGGGTTAAACTAGGTTTAACCAGGGGTTTAGAGAGGGTTTATAGAGAGTGGAATTTGGTGGAAATGGGTTTCCTTCTCTCTCAACTAAGGCTCTTTCTCTCTCTCAAAGGGGGTTTAAAGTGGTGGATATGGCTTGATAGTGTGTATTGGTAGTGAATTGTGATTGTGAATGATTGTTGATGAATGAAGAAGGTTTGGGTTTGCCTCTATTTATAGTAAAAATGATGCAAGGGAGTTACCTCTAGATAATAGATTGAATTGAATAATAGGTGTGGAGGTAAAAATCTACACTAGGACATGTGTCAAGAGAAGACGGACATGGGCTATCTGACTTGAGGCCCACAAAGACCCGATCCAAGTCGGGGAATCTTATGATGACGTCCTCAGGTGTGCGGGCACAACTAGACTAAGGGTCTAGTTGGACAGCCGAACACCTCGTAAGCAAATGTCACCTCGAGTAGTCTAAGGCACGAACAGACATGAGGTCTGGTCGGTCGACCTTACGCCTCGAGAACGAGCAGTCTAAGGCACGACCAGACATGAGGTCTGGTCGGTCGACCTTACGCCTCGAGAACGAGCAGTCTAAGGCACAGCCAGACATGAGGTATGGTCGGTCGACCTTAGTCCTCACAGGTGTACTATGAAACGTATGGGCGAGCACATCAAGAGACCCCGAGCAGAATGGAGAAATAGTCAGAAGACCACTAACGCCTATAACTACCAAGTTGGCACTTAAGAACCACTACCAGCAGAACGTGAGTAATCAAGGGCTGACGTGGAGCATATATACTAGGGACGTTTCCCTGGAAAAAAGCCCACTAAACACTTAGTGGCAAGGGAGTTACAAGGGTAGTAAAGGAACTACATGTGACTTGATCCTCGAGGGGTACGTAGGCAGCCTATAAAGAGGTCGCGAGATAGCACTCTAAAAGCCTAGTCATTGACAGTCAAGGATAGCAAGTCAAAAAAACACAGCCAGTCATTTCTACACAGTCAGACAATCCCAGCCAAATACAGCCATAAATTCATATAGTTCAAGTTTATTTTACGACCAAAAGATTTACAAATTTAACTAAAGGGGGGAAATATCCACCTCAATAGTACATTAGATCTTTGTGTTTGTGGATATTGTCTAGGCAGAGGCCGACTACTTGAATGTAGCCGTCAGGCTTGGAGCAGCTAGGTTAAACAACCCGCCTTGCATCATGACTTGCCATACGTCCCATCTCTAACAAGCGGTAGCTTGAGGCGGCTACTAGGTTTAAGCCGTCAAAGAGGAGTAACTAAGCTCAACAAACCGCCGCAATGATCAGCATTAAGTGGTTGGGGGCGGCATGTTGATCTTAGCCGTCGGAGAAAGGGCGGTTACTTTGAAGTAGCCGCCCTATTTCTGGCCATTCATTTTTCTAAGTGTTTGGGCCAAGTTGTCTTTCTTGCCTTCTCCTTTTAATTCCCTTATAATGTTTTCTATTTGATCAAGTGTGGTCATTTTAAAAATGTTACTTGAAGTAATTTCTTTTCTGTAGATTGTCAAAATTGGGGTATCTAAAGTTTCGACTACCTGAACCCAGTAAGCTGATTTTTGCCGCTCCATGTTCCCTATAAAATTTAGGCTTTGTCCAAGTTCAAAGTCGGTAACTTTTATATTTAGTTGGAAGAAGCTTTTTATGTAAACTTTTACATTTAATTGAAAAAGTTAGAACATGTTACACTAATAAATCTTTCAACATTTAATAAATTTAAAGATAGAACATTACAATCATCGTTCATATAAAAAAGTGACTAAAACATATTATCCTTATTCCTAGTAACAATCATTCATAGGAGATTTTCATTCCATGAGTATTATTGATTTTCATCCCATGAATTGGGGCTTGAAGAATTTTGAGAAATAATTTATATCCCATGAGTGTCTTCTAAGCTTGGACAATTTCCAAAAAAATCTTCATCATTCATTTTCTTTATGAAAAAGGTAAAAATAAGAAGATAAAAAGTTAAAGATAAAGACTGAAGAAAGAAAACCACATGATTTTATAGACACGAGATTCTGGATTCTTTTTTGGGTTTCAAGAGATGTTGGAAGCATTTAATATGTTCATTAATTGATCCAAAAAATGTGGAGATGAAGGAAAAAAAAGCCATTAAAAATTTAGGTCAAGATTTGAGTTTTCCTTGATTTGGGTAAAGATTTGAGAAAAAACTTGATTTGGTATGAGTATGGATAAATGGTTGGAGAGGTTTGGGTGTTTACTCAAATTTAAATTTACGTAAATGTTTGGGTATAGGATTGAAGATGCTCTTAGTTGATGTAACTGTTGTCCCCTTTAGTGACCATAGTGGACGAGTTTTGTGGAAACCGTCCAGCTTTATTGCTGTTAAACGTGCCCTTAATTATCCATGTTAAAGTTCTATTCGGGACGCAACATAATTCGCCCACGAGGTGCAAGGCCTTTCCGACCAAATTTGAGTCACCTCATTAAGAGACTAATCTAGTCGTGTTTCACCTATTCGAGAGTGCCTAATCGCTGCTCATTTACTTTGCTCTTATCGAATCATTGGTCATCGGACGCGGTTGTAGATACCCCAATTTTGACAGTTCAAAGAAAAGAAAATACTTCAAGTAATATTTAGAAATAAACACATTTAGAACCTAAAAGAAAACACCTCAAAGAAGGAAACTGGAAAGAGAAACCCTGGCCCCAACACTTAGAAAAATCAAAAGGGAAAGAATAGGAGACTAGTTAAAAGCAGTCGCCCATCCTTGGGCGGCTAGTTTGCAGTAGCCGCCCCCCAACCGCCTCCCAAAGATGGGACATAAAGTTAGCATTTAATGCTGATGATTGCAGTGGTTTCTCATATTTAGCCACCCCTTCTCTGACAGGTTATTCTTAGTAATCACTCCAAGCCACCGCTTGTCAGAGATTGGACGTTTAGCAGGTCATCATAGGGGTAGCTTCTCAGGAAAAGCCGCCCCCTCACTGGGCGGCTAATTACAACATGCTGCCCCTCACCTGGACATAATAAAAAACACAAAGATCTAATGAGGGTCAAATCAAACACCCTTGTATCCAATTTAATCTATTGTCCAGTGGATACTCCCCTACCCCTTTTTTACTATAAATAGGGGGGTCCAAGCACTTCTTCAACTCATCAATCCATAATCAATCTACTCAATACAACACATTCTCAATCAAAGCCATTCATTACCCTCACCACCACCACTTGAAACCCTTGAGAGAGAAAGAGAAAAAGTCACGTTTTGAGAGAAGGAAAGCCATTTCCCACCAAATTCTACTCTCCAAAATCCTGGTTAAACCTGATTTAACCTTAGCCAAAGCCCAAACCAAACCCTACCCAGGTTCTACCCAAATAGAGCTAGGTCCCAGGCGGCTAACCCTAACTAGCCGTCCCCCTTCAGGCGGCTAATTTGTGCTATCCGACCTCCCACTTCCACCTTGTCTTTCAAACCTCCATTTGTCAAGTCCCCAAAGCAGAAATTGATTCCCTGTTTTCACCTCTGTGTACGGCTGGCTGTGTCTCAGAGCAAAGAATCCACAATCTACCCCTCCCGAAGGCAATCAACAGCAACACCAACTTTTCCTGCTTTTTCAAGAAAGCAGGTGGCGATCACAACTACCCCTGAATCCTCCTGAAGAGCTGTCGGATGCCTCAACAAGGAACCAAATCAACCACACCCCCCTCCCCTTTCCCGAGTGGTGATCTGTCCAAGAGCCTGCAAGGCGGATCAAATCTGAACCTCCGAAACAATCACCACACACGCACACCGGTGCCCAACCTAAAAAACCACGGAACAGCCGAAAACCATTATCGACAACAGTGGTTTGTATCTGCTCATCTTTTGACAGGCGCTTCCTTTTGAGAGGAAGCGAGTTTTTTCCTCTACACATGGTTATTTTAAAGACGATGTACATCATTTTTCTAAATTTACTATCACTGTTATGTGGAAATAAGAAGTGATGTAAAATCCTAATGCTTTTATTTGAAACTGATTTATTATTTTGTTATGGATTTTGTTCACCTTCAGCCCCATTTGGTTCGTGTCATTCTGTGATAGAATTTGATTCCATGTGAGATTATTTGGAAAGTGTATAAAATCCAATGTTTGGTTGGTAGTAATTTTGATGGTAATTGTGAGTCCCACTGGAATTAAAATCCATCCATGTGGGAAAATAGAGTGGAATCAGATTCCCACCCTTTGTGGTGGTAATCTCAAATTCCACTAGGAATCCTAAATTAGATTATTATTATACTATTTACAAATTAATGAAATTACTATGTATATCCCTTCTAAAATAAATAGCCTCCTCTCTTTTTTTTCCCGCCACCAATATAATCGGTTTATAGTCATTTTGATTTTTTAACTAAAAAATTCTGTTATAATTTTTATATGTGATGTGAAAAATCTTAACTGTGTATTACATATTAATTTATATTTTTAAATTTAATTTTTATTTTTGTAGAGGGGTTTAGATATTATTATAATTGGTATAATATGTGGTGTGTTATGTGGGTTTAGGCCTAAACCAATACCTCTGAATCCTAACTAATAAAATTGGTTATTTAGCTGATTTAGAAAAATTACTACTATTATATGTTTAATTACATAATTAGTTATTTTATTTATTTGCATTCATTAAATATTTATAAAAAAATTATTCTTTTTTTATTATTGTGATATAGATAAAGAAATAAATTTTACAAGTATATATATAATAGTAAGGGTATTTTAGACATTTAAATCAAATTCCTTATCATTTTCCATATATAAACCAAACACTTGAAAATGATTATTTGGAGAAAACCATTAGCGAACTAAACAATCTGATAGAATCAGGATTTCTGATAAAATAATTACTGGTAAAATAATTGCACCAAAAAAATTGACACGAACCAAACGGGGCCTCAGTGTGATTTTGGTGCGGGGTCTCAGTGTGATTTTGGTGATCTTTTAATGGATACATGGAGCCAATGATACAGATTTGAACGGTCCGAGTGACATGCAGTGAGGGAACTATAAATCGTTGAGTGATGATACCTTGGGGTCCATGCATCGGACGGTGGTGGCAAGTCAATTTAATTGGGTTGGTGATCCGATGGTTGGCTAGAATTTCTTTTGTCAATTTTTATTTCGTACATTTGAAAAGGCCAACACCTTTGTCTCTTACTACTTTTGATGTGGATGGATTCCCTGAAGTTAATATTAACGGTGGGGGAGTTTTTAGATCCAGTATATATTAATATTTTATTAGGTTTAAAGATATTTGAGTCCTTATAAATCCATATAAGTCCTTATAAATTTAGAGCATGACAATTACAATCCTAAAAATATAGAAAATGTCTAATACATCCTACCGTTAAATCGTTATTAATTAATCATAATTAAAATTAACCATATGAGTGATTTTACTATTATTTCCTCCCTCTACAATGCACAACCTAGTCATTAACAGGAGCTTTTTAATTTGTATAATCAACCCTTAAAATGTAAAATAAAAAGTCTAAGTCATATCTATAGTATATTAAATACAATACATAAATAAATAAAATCATCATCACAATTACAATTGTTTGAAATAAATGCAAAAAAAAAAAAAAAAAAAAACAATGGAGCAGTACGCAATAATATCATCAAAATCCACAAAAGAAAAAGAAAAAGAAAGTGAAAATGAGTTTGATCAAGGGCCAAATGGTCATTTAAAAGGATATATATAATTTTTCTATTTTTTTTTTTGTGATTTGTATGGGTGTTTAATTTGACACAAATGGAATATTATGATAATATAATATTAAATTGGATAAAAAGTTAACCCAAAGACTAAATTGACTAACCATAGTAGTTTAAAGGACTTGTATATCCGACTCCAAGTTTGCAAGGACTTATATGGGTTTATAGATGTTTACAGGGACTCAAATGTTTTTAACCCATTTTATTAATATCTCTAGTAGGACACGTCTATCCTCACACACCATTTGCCTAATAACACCAACCAAAATAAAAATAAATAGATGCACTCATTTTATTCCCATTAAAATCACCAACCACATCTCCCCACCAACCCAAAAATATCAATTTCTTAGTTCCCACCAACCAAATCAAATAAAAAAACCCCTGATCTTCACCTCCTCTTTCTCTGTTCATTTCCTATGCTGAACCGTGACGTTCGCCATCGACGGCACCAGCTGAAAGCCCGTTCACCCTCCGACGACCCTCCCGTTGATGGTTGTAGGGGGATGATTGAAGTAAGTCAAATAAATGGACATATTTGTCCCAGTTCGACCAAACTGTCGTCGAGTACATTTAAACTACTTCAACCACGTTCCTATCGACCTGGGGACGACAAACGCATAGTCCTGAAAAGGGCTATCGGGTTGACATGGTCACAGTCGACTTTGGATGAATTCATTCGACCATAGGCGTGTCGATTCTACATGTACCCACATGATGAATACCATGTCCTAGTTCGATGGACATCCCATCGAAATATATATACTAGTCAGGTTGACTGAAGGGCCATCAACTCCTGGTCGACATACTCTTTGTCTTGTGGCCTTAGTGGGGTTGACGATCCCATAGTCAACCTGTGGCATAAATGCCCGACCTTGAGCCCGTCGACCTGGATGTTCACATTCATTTTGTCAAAGAACCAACCAAACTACTAGTGGAAATTGCCTAACATGTCTTTGAACACGCATGGATTCTCTCCAAGTGGATCTCCCCAAGCACGAGAGCTTGCGGAAGCCACCACAGTTGGGAGCACATCCTGCACCCCTCCCGCACCCACACGCGCCCCTCTCCGCCACCCCATGTGGGGATGCGGTGCGGCGCACGTCCCACGTGGACCTCGCCTCCACAAGAGCCGCAGCGGTATATCAGAACGATTTCAAAGACGACGGACACGCACCTAAAGAGACGGGACCTCGCGTCGAACACTTGGTGGACGATCGGGATCAACGACTGCACAAGGAGGCCGTTCTCGGGCGGTTGGAGATGGTTCTTGGCGAGTCTGTGCCTTATGAGCCTCTCGGACAACGCCTTGCAGTTGAGGTCATTGATGCTCGTCACCAATGGTTTCCTTCAGGAGCCAAAATCTGTCATTTGGAACTAGGGTTTCCTCTTCCCAATCCAGTCTCACCGACAAGGGTTTCCTTCATCTCCTGTTCATCCATAGACCACTCTCCCACCCCACATGGACCGTCCGCTTGTGATCCCCGTCGAGATCCTATCGGACGATGATAAAGACAATGTCACTAGCCCATTGTTGAAGCCCCTTTAGAAGAAATTGAAGCAGATCAACGACGACGCGTGCGACGAACAACCAAGTGGCTCTCACACTTGAGGGCGAGTTTCATGACGACGTCAAAGTTGGAGAAGAGGGATAGGAGGAGAGCAGAGCGGGTGTTGAGGGAGAAAACACGGTGATGAGAGAGTGTGTTTGTATAAGAAATGGTGGTTGGTGGGTTTAGATCTTCACTTTAGCCATATGAGTTTAGCAAAAAACCAAGTGATGGATGCTGGCTAAAGTATGTTGGTGTTATTAGGCAAATGGTGTGTGGGTATAGACACACCCTATATCATATGTTTCTCTTACATAACCGAATAATACACACACTTGTAAAATGCGCATGTAATGCTATCTTCAACTGTGATACCATTGTTTTCTTTTTAACAAAAAGCAGCTCATTCGTGAAAAAATCTAAGATGACATTCTAAAGACTGAAGCAACCATAATATTTAATAAATATATTCAATAATATTTATGACACTAATAATAATTAAATTGATTTAAATATTTTTTACTATCACATTGATCATGTTCACAGCTTGAGCAAGAGATTATACGTATGTAATTATTCAAATAAGAAAATCATCAATTATAAGAAATATATCTACAATTTCATATCTTTGACTACGCAACTCCATCATATGGTATTCCCATGTCACATGAACAAATAGGAAATATTTCATCATATTATTATACTATATATTTGATAAGGTGACGACAACAGATATGTGAAATGTATTAAAACTATAAAAAGATATATATTTAATGAATATGATTCCATTTGTAATTTTAGTATTTATTAAATGAGAACTCTCTAGTCAGAGAGTGGTAGAAGTCCCTCCGAATGGTTCTCCTATATACGATCAAGTCATCTTTAGGGCTTGATGGATGAATCATTTTCTCCTCTTGATTTGAATATCTACTTCTCTTTTTGTCATTCCTTCCACGGTTAAGATCTCATGAAATTCCTATCCAGATTGTCCATTCTTTTGCCAATGATCATGGTATTCATATATCCCCCGGTGATCATGTCATTCAAAATAATATTAATGAGCTTAATGAACATTAATCAGAAGACACCAAATAGAATTTAATTTCTAAAACGGATGGGTAGTGATCGGCAGGAGACATGTGGCGACTATGATTGGACCATGGAGAATAAGCCCTAATTTTCGCATTGTAGTTTCTCCTCTGTTAAAAATCAGAATTGATTGTCATGAATTTGACTACCTCCTCATAATATGTTTTTTTTTTTATGTAGTCAGGTTCTTATTAAACCTAATTGAGCTATGACAAGACTTGTAGCCTAAGGACGTATTTATCTCTTCCATCAATAATCTTGAGTGTTTCTTCTCTTTGAGAGTTATATATTTAGAATCTTGACATAGATAAGATCATTTATCATTCTTATGCTATGTTATAATAGTATGGTTATTCGAGTAAATAGACCCCACCAAATCTGAACACGTTTTTGTTTCTCTCTTTTTTAAAGTAACCTAATCTATCCTGGTTACTTCTCTATTTATTTATCATTGTGAGATACATAAATTCGCATCGCATATTAAATTTTGAGATAATATCCTAATTAATTCTATTTTACTTCTATTTCTTTCCAAAATGGCCATAAAAAGTATATGGATTCATTTGAAAATTCTACATGACTTCATGCATATTTGGATGAATACAAATAGTTGTTGAAGAAACGAAGTTCAAAATAGAATTGATTTGAGTAAAACCCAATAATTTTATTTTCTCACAGTGATGGCCTAGAAAAAGATAGACACCAATGGATCAAGCATGCAATGACATATACACACCGGGCGAGATGCGGCTTGGGTTTATCTAGGCTAGATCCAAGCATAGGATGTTAATTTAATGGATACATAGCAGATGTGATTTTTCACATCCATATTTTTTCATTAAGATATGAATACATACACGGATGCTGGTCAGATTTGAAAATTGATTTCTATATTTGGCTACATCGAATACGAATACAGATACGGGCTGGATATTAATCGGATATCAATTCGAATATGTTTGAATATCATATTATATTGGTCATGCTTAAAAATAATTTATATTGAATAAATATGAAAAGACAACCACTAATATGTTAGAAATCAGCAGATTAAATACATTTATATAACAAATAATGTTAACTAGCGTAGGAGGTGGAATTGGATCTTCCTCGACTAGGCAGGATTTGGGGACGATCCAAACTTTCGATGCAGAGCATCAAGAGAACCTCCGTGTCGGTTGTCAATCCCCGTTCATCAGATCTCTCTCTTTGATCTTCCGCTTCAGTCACCTGTAACTCACACCAATGTGGTGCTGGCTAACAGCCCTCGTCAGATCTCCATTAAAGTGAGAATTCAATCTTGAGTATAGGGTTTTGGGGAAGAAGAAGTGTGTACTTTATGTTGAAGGGGATGCATTTCTATTTATAGGTGGAGGTGGCGTGCCTACTATGCTATGGGGGGTTGCGGATATCATGAGATACTCCTGCTCGAAGTGGCGATGGCATAACACCTTCTTGCAACAACTTGATCCCCACGTATTTACATGATCCCTTGGGCGGTACTGTAGCGCAGTCTCTGATGGTAGGTCGAGGGAATAGCTTTCATCGCCCCCAACCATCTTCACCCCATGATCGCGTTGTATGGAGACGGGAAATCCATTATGGCGAACACCGTCATGACCGTCACTTCTTCGGCCCAAACTGGTAGGCTGATACATTCGGCTGGTCTGGCATGGCTCCCATTGAAGGCAACTAATGGGTCTTGAACGGGATCGAGACTTGAATGCTTTAATCCCATCCTTAAGAATGGCTGCATGAATAGAATGCCAGCTGAGCTACTAGTGTCAACCAATATTCACTTCACATCATAATTTACAATTCACAGAGTAATGGCGAGGGCATTATTGTGCGGTGTGTGCACGTCGGTGTGATCCTCATCGGAGAAGGTTATGACATTGGGCTCCTCGGTCTTAGGTCATTTCATAACCAGAAAATCGACTTGCATGAATTTGTTGGACCCGAGGATTCTTTTTCCCATTCGTCTGACTATTTTTGGATCTTTAGCAGGTGGCAGTCCTCTGCAGATCATATCAACAACTCCAATAGCCGTTGTTGGAGCAACCAAGGTGACATGTTGTCACGCCCTAGGGCGGCCGTCCCCGATACGTGGCAAATATATATAATATCAGCAGTCCATACAGGAGATCAATAAAAGACTCTAAACAACATAAAAAATGACAACACAATCAATAATGTAGCTGACATAATATATATACATATAGCGGAAGCTTAAACGACTGAGTCTGTAATTCAAAGACATATTACATACCAGAATACATAATCAACTGTCCTGTGAGAGCCAATATAACAAAGACATCCATATCAAGTGTTGTGCCCAAGCACGGATAACAATACATACAAGCAAAGAAGGGGATGCTGATGGCCTCTCACTCGCAGAACCCAAAACGTGAACGCTGCTCCGCTACTGATGTGATGCCCCGGGGAGCTCCTCCTTCAGATCCGACTCAGTAACAACTGGAGGAAAAGAATATGCGAGGGGTGAGCCACACGCTCAGTGAATGGCACAATCTATGCAACACAACTCATATTAACCTTAAAATAATTAAAGTCCCTAAACGGGAGTAACTGTACAAGCTAGTGGGTCGTAACATCGCCGACCCACCTCACCCTCACCCTCACCCGTTAGGGGTTACATGGGCCTTTTGGGACAGACTAGACTGCTCTCCACCCTTGGTCCACCAGTTGTCCATTCCCCCGCGTAGCCTCTACCTGGTATACTCCCACGATCAGTACCCTCCGAACGCATCGGTTGTACCTATAGATGGGAGCCCTCTGTCAGGACAGCTTTCCCATCGCCGGGGAGTCCCTACTCGGATCCAACGAAGGGGAGAAAACAACCTACTCTCACGGATACGATCCTCTTGGATCCGTTGACAACGATTACTAACACTACTAAGGTAATGAATTCTCAAGAATTCCTCCAGGGCGCATAACTAAGATGCGGGGAAACATATATTATAATAACAAGGTTATAATATTTGCTAAGGCATGCTTATACTAACATAATCTCATTTTGATTTAATTAAATTAAACTAAATGGGAAACATGCATAGGTCAAGGCTTTTCAAGCATGGGACATGGTGTCTAGGCATGTATGGCCTCTATACATGATACATGGATGTATATCCCTAGCATATAATGTCTAACATGGCATGGTTACATCATAGCAAAACATGCATTAACATAGTTTTTCATTGACACAAGTTAATATGTAATTATGGTGCCCCAGGGGAGGGCAATGCACGCCTACGTGCATCGAACGCCTCCCTACTGGGTTGGATTGACCCACTCACCGCAACCCGGGTCGTTGCGTGACCGTTCGCCAAGATCTGCAAGACATGGGCATT